>JAMPIV010022059.1:0-292500 GCA_024509875.1 Oreohelix idahoensis
TCTATGTCAGACTGTTTGACAGTTTACATATTTTAAGGATTTTGTTCTATTTCAGACTGTTTGTCAGTTGACATATTTTAAGGATTTTGTTCTATTTCAGACTGTTTGTCAGTTGCCATATTTTAAGGATTTTGTTCTATTTCAGACTGTTTGTCAGTTGACATATTTTAAGGATTTTGTTCTGTAGCAATTTATTTTACATGATAAAGTTGCAGTCTCATTTCATAACCTATTATTATCCGCCTTGTAGGACATGCCTGAGAATGGAATAGTCCTATTTTGTCTATGACTCTTCAGAGACCCCCAGGAACTTTACGTAGCTATCAGCAATATCATCATTATTTTCTTCACTATCATTATCATCATCATCGTCAGCATTATCATCACCCTTCATCTCCCCAAGAAGCATAGGCCATCAACAAACGTCTGCCAAGTCTTCCTGTCCCCTGCCATCATCTCAAGGCCTGTCCATGCCAGCTAAAGAATGTCGATTTATTCCCAGATGTCCAAGCTATGGCTTAATATGTGTGATGTAAGATTAGCATCGAGAAACTGAATGTAATGTCATTAAGACAACAGCTTGAGTAGAGGTGCCATATTTTGCTTTACGTTATGTGTCCACTTTTTTGTTTCGTGATTTTGGTTCTCGTTTCTTAACGGCCTCATTATTTTATACAGCGGTTTTTTCCTTATTCATTGTATCTGTGTTGCTTTTCTTCCGTTGTTGCCAAGTGTACGGGACGTACATATTTAATTGTTTACGATCTGCACAAGCTATCCAACGGCAGAGTTTACAAGATGTATGCAATGGTATTGTATAGCTTCTATCAGCTTTGTTATTTTCCTGTTAATGACATGTCTTGCGTAGATTATACCCTTAATTTTGTATTGCAATTTATATTACCTTGTTCTATTATTCAGGATGCACGTTTTATGGGTTTCCTTCCTTGCCACCTCACGTCTATATGTTTGCTATACCTCATGTCTATCCAGTGGTGCGTTGAGGTGGCTGCACCGGTGAGCGTCATCGGAGCTGAGACGCAACTCTGCCCCAGATCTGAGAGGCCCCGTTTCCGGGAACACCACACACAAAATTGAGGCAACGTTCGCCGTTCGAACCCAAAGTGTACTCATTCCAATTACGGGACCTTGAAAAGAGTCCCGTATTGATATTTTTCGTCACTACCTCCCCGTGCCCAGGAGTGGGTAAGTTGCGCGCTGGGCCGAAAGGCGCAGAACAGATATTGCAGCCTAGCTGTAAACTACGACATAACGTTCTAACCGCTCAAAACTAACGGCCAGCAATGTGACAGAGAGATGTGGCTGAGAACGAACGCAAACAACAACATTCTATTATTCATGCATTCAGTTCATGCCAGTTCCCTGTCGAGAATAGATCTTCAATCACTTCATGCGAATGCGTCTTATCCTGTGTCATTCATTCAAGATTTTTCGTGTCATTCTATCCTTCTAATGCCTGTCCCAGTTTTGTTTTATATTCATTTCTGGGGACCTTCTTTTCCGTTAACCTGGGGAATTTTAAAACAAGGACTGCGTTTCAATAATATTAACTGGCTTCCTCAATGTGTGTCCTAAATCCCGTACCAAAAATGTACTCTTTACCTGTTGTTCCGTTTATATTTGTCTGGTTCTTTAGAGAGGTTCATATTTGCGATTTTGTCGTACCATTTTCAATATTCTATTTTGCGCACGTTCTATAACATCATAAAGAAGGGAAACCCGAGGCCTGTAAACAGTAAATAAATATTAGAGAAACATAAAGATATGTTTTCAGGCACTGGTAAGAAATAAAGAAGTAGAAAACTAGACAACAGAAAAACAACAGACGTGAGTGGCTTACCCAGGACTCGAACCCAGGACCTTCTGTGCGACAGCCCCGCCTAGCCTAGATGGTGATGCCTAGATGGCAGGGAGGATAGTGTGATTCGCTTGCATAGCTAGGCGGGGTTGTCGCACGGAAGGTCCTGGGTTCGAGTCCTGGGTAAGCCACTCACGTCTGTTGTTTTTCTGTTGTCTAGTTTTCTACTTCTTTATTTCTTACGAGTACCTGAAAACATACCTTTATGTTTGTCTAATATTTATTTACTATAACATCATGTCTGTCGTTGTTTGTTGTTCTCCTTATTTAACAACCGTACAGTAAAATATTTTATTCTAAAATATTATATTACAATTAGTCATGTTATTCTATATCTTGTATTCCGTGAAATATTGATGATTTATATCACGCCTTGTTTCACCGGGTGTCTGCTATATCGTATACATTATTTTTCAAAGGGTGCATTTTGTGCTTCTTTAAAAATAACCAACAGTCATGAAAACATCCGACTAACTTGACACTTAACACTAACTGAAAAGAGCAACAGAAGCAGTTTTCAGTTGCTGTGCTTTCCCCCCTGGCCTAATTTACAGCAAAGATTTGTTGTTTACTTGACCTGTCTTTGCTCTTCACACTCAACTTTCATCAAAGTCTCTGACAGTAAGATTTCCTGAAAGTAATGATGTAGAAATGTAATTTTTTTCAACGTCGTGCCGCACTTACTCAAGCTCGAAATGGATCTTAAATTTCTGATACTTTGCAAGGCTTCTGCTAGTATTTTTGTTTCCTTTCTTGTATTGCAGATGGAGGAATTACCAGACAAATATGTTTCCCTGAGGAGAAGGGGATTTTGTGGAGATGTATGTGATGGCTTGGAGGAAAAAACGTTTGTGTTGTTTACCTAGAAAACCTGAAGGACAGAGAGATAGAAGAAGACACAGAGATAAGATACTGGACAGATTGACATTATAGCGTAGAAAGGAGTCAAGCAACAGAATCATATATATAAAATCCCAGCTTTTTCTATCAGTACATAACGCTAATGGAAGCAACTTTGGTTGAAAGGTAGACATTAATTGTATTGTTTCCCTTATATGTACTCTCCCGAAATTAATAACACTTACCAAAGAAGAATGCGCAAATGAAGGTGTGCACAAAAATAGTTATAGAATGTGTGATCACGTGTACACACATTGGGATCCTCGCTGCTACTACGTAGTTCGTGTACTGTGGTGATGCACAGTGGTTTTTTTTAAACTTTTGTTGCCGTTAGGTGCTTTTGAATTTAATTCACGTCTTATGACGGGCTTTTACACTAGTTCATAAATAATACTAAAGACAGGAAGTTGAGGTGAGACATGATCACATGCGCCACCAGGCATTGTACTTGAAGAAGACCTAGAAAATACATTGAATGTTCGTTCACAAAACTCTCGTGAGGTAACGGTTTGACTGGAAATGTAAAAAACTACAATAATAAAGTAACTCCAATAGCGTAAAAAGTAGCAATGATAATCAATCAATCAAATATCCTTTAGCTCCCCTAGGAGCATAGGCTGTCAACAAACACATGCCAACTCCTCCCGTCTCGTGCCATCAGCTCAAGTTCTTACATGTCCTCCTCATAATTTATATTTCTATTTCCAGTTCTCTTCTTTATGTGTGTGTGTGTGTGTGTGTGTGTGTGTGTGTGTGTGTGTGTGTGTGTGTGTGTGTGTGTGTGGGGGTGTGTGGGTGTGGGTGTGTGTGTGTGTGTGTGTGTGTGTGTGTGTGTGTGTGTGTGTGTGTGTGTGTGTGTGTGTGTGTGTGTGTGTGTGTGTGTGTGTGTGTGTGTGTGTGTGTGTGTGTGTGTGTGTGTGTGTGTGTGTGTGTGTGTGTGTGTGTGTGTGTGTGTGTGTGTGTGTGTGTGTGTGTGTGTGTGTGTGTGTGTGTGTGTGTGTGTGTGTGTGTGTGTGTGTGTGTGTGTGTGTGTGTGTGTGTGTGTGTGTGTGTGTGTGTGTGTGTGTGTGTGTGTGTGTGTGTGTGTGTGTGTGTGTGTGTGTGTGTGTGTGTGTGTGTGTGTGTGTGTGTGTGTGTGTGTGTGTGTGTGTGTGTGTGTGTGTGTGTGTGTGTGTGTGTGTGTGTGTGTGTGTGTGTGTGTGTGTGTGTGTGTGTGTTGTTGTTGTTGTTGTTGTTGTTTTTTTTTTGTCTTTCTTTGTCTCTCTTACCCTGGGCATTCCTGAACAAGGATTGACTTGGCATGCTATCAGCACATTTCCTCAATGTTTGTCCCGTTTGTCGTCAACACCTTCTTCTCATCTATTGTTCCACTGGCACACGTCTGATTATTGTCACCAATTAAACATAAGTGAGCATGTCATATCACTTTTCTCCTACTCTACGCAACCATCAATTTATGAAAGTCTGTAACTTTTTGGTTGTTGTTTTTGTTGTATTCACTATCTTAGAGCCATACAATATGACTGACTTGACATTATCAGAGCCATGCAATAGGACTGACTTGACATTATCAGAGCCATACAAAAGGACTGACTTAATATTTCAATTGAAGATTCTGATTTTTGTGTTGGACTTGATTTCTTTTGAGTTAAATCCGTAACTATTCAAAACATGAGACTTGCTCGGTATATCTGTATTTTCATATAATTTTACATTCATTCGGCATACATATATAACCTAACTTTATTATACTTTCTATTAGCTGCAGAAACAATTCATTAACATTTACTATGAGAATGGTGCACTATAAAAACACGCATATGTGGATAAAAGTATGTAGTTTTAACATTTATTGCATGCTGTAGTTATTAATACATTTATAGCACATATTATATATGCTTTACTGTAGATAAAATAGTACTATTAAAACAACCCTCCAAAATACCTTCAGCCGAAAGAGGTTCGCCAATAAGACTAAACTCTATGAAGGAATACTTGATTATTGTAAATTTGAGAAACACTGTGTTTTCTTTTCCACTTATCGTCTTTTTGTCTTCTGTTATCTACCGCTTGTGTTGTCATGCGTCGCGGGCACAGGCGATTACTGATTGTCTGATACGGTTCACGTATTATAATTATAAGACTTCTGTGCTGTAATGTTGTGCTGTCACTCATTCGATCCATCTTTTCATTGGCTATCCTAATGTCAGGATCTGTTATTCTGAGGTTTTATCTTCTTGTTGAGTAATTTACTTTATGAAAAATAAATGACAGTTGCAAATTTCTTCTTAGCCTACATGTTTTATTAAAAAGACAAAAATCTACCTGGCATAAACTGACCGTATTCCTAATGTGCAATCTTCTTCTTTCATCTTTCATCTTTCAACCCCCTAAGGAGCATAGACCTTCAACACAGTTATGACAGAGCATCGGTAGCGCAGTGGTTAGTGCACTGGCTTCCTAGCTCAGTGGTCCAATGGTTCGATCCCCAGTTAAGGCGGCATTTTTTAGACCGCAATCGGCTCCGAGGTCGACCCAGCCTCATGAAATGGGTACCAGAGCAACTCTGGGAAGGTTAAGGCGGCCGGCGTGATGCTGACCACATCACCCCTAGTGTGCCGATGGTGTCAAGAAAATACGGGCCTAACACCGTATTCCCAATATGCCTCAATAGGCGTGTAACGGGGATCCTTTACCTTTACCTTACGTAGTTAACTGATGATATCTGATGATACAAAGAATAGGACTACTGGTCTCTCAGACATGTAAGAGGTAACTAATATGAGGTGTACATGGAAGTCTAGGAATCTCATCAAGTCAAATCACGTGACACAGAAACCATCACTGCAAGAGAACATGAATACTTTTATGAGGGCTTCGTGGACCAGATGAGGGCTTCATGCACCAGATGAGGGCTTCGTAGACCAGATGAGGGCTTCGTGGACTAGATGAGGGTTTCGTGGACCAGATGAGGGCTTCGTGGACCAGATGAGGGCTTCGTGGACCAGATGAGGGCTTCGTGGACCAGATGAGGGCTTCGTGGACCAGATGAGGGCTTCGTGGACCAGATGAGGGCTTCGTGGACCAGATGAGGGCTTCATGCACCAGATAAGGGCTTCGTAGACCAGATGAGGGCTTCGTAGACCAGATGAGGGCTTCGTGGACCAGATGAGGGCTTCGTGGACCAGATGAGGACTTCGTGGACCAGATGATGGCTTCGTGGACCAGATGTGGGCTTCGTGGACCAGATGAGGGCTTCGTGGACCAGATGAGGGCTTCGTGCACCAGATGAGGGCTTCGTGGACCAGATGAGGGCTTCGTGGACCAGATGAGGGCTTCGTGGACCAGATGAGGGCTTCGTGCACCAGATGAGGGCTTCGTGGACCAGATGAGGGCTTCGTGGACCAGATGAGGTCTTCGTGCACCAGATGAGGGCTTCATGGAATAGATGAGGGTTTCGTGGACCAGCTGGACTGGTGGCTCCATCTTTCATCGGGAGCAGCAAAGACAAGTGGGTATTCAAGTTGTGTGCAATGCTCTGTGCCTGGTGCGAATAGCCGAAAGTGACCTGTACAGGCAAGATAGCTAATCACTAACATAATGTGCAGAGAAATTAAACACTTATAAACACGCATTCACATACATATACTGACATACATACACTTACACACACTCGCACACCCCCTCGTAGACGCATACACTCACACATTTTCACACCCTTATGCAATACACACCTTCACACATACATAATCGGTTATACACACCTAAAAACGCGCATACACATACACTATAAACGCCACTGTGATCTAATAGAACGACTGACTGCAATCCTTTTTGGAATGTTCAGCACGCAGTCCCTGAATGCCGTCATCTTCTCCATCATCATCATCAGCATCATCATGTTCTACATCTTCTAGGTGCCGTATAGATTCTGACCCACTATACTCGTGGACCTTGGAGCAGGGGCGGACTGCCATTGATCTGGGCCCCTGGGGCAAAAAGGGTCATTGGCCCCTGCTTATCGATTCCAGATTAGGCTAGAGCGGGAGGTTGGGAGAACGTGAACCCCTCTACTGCTATAGGCCGCTGGGCAGTGTCCCGAAATGCCCATCGTTCAGTCCGGTGTTGCAGGCAGGACGCACTTAACGTTAGGGAACACTGTACAGTGCCTCTTACCTGACGGTACCGGACACTGTATAGTGAGCGGTGCCTAGGTACCGCTCACTGTACAGTAAACATTACCTGCTAGGTAGGAAGCACTGAACTTAGGTAGGAATGACTTAACATTTTAAAGGTAAAACAAATCGGAAACCAGTATATAAATATAATTAATGTTGTATTGTATATATTGAGAAATGGATGTGCCAGTAAAACCAAGGCAATAATACATGATAATTTCGTTTTTTCCCTACTTGGAAGTGTATAAGTAAAGAATATTAATAAAGTAAAACGATATATTAACATTCCTTTGAAACATAGATCTACCCAACGAAAATCAATATACGTCTAATCTGTTAAAAATATGTATATTGGTTATTTAGTAACTACTGTTACCAAAAGAGCATTAAAAACTATTTTTTACCTTAATATAAAAAGTCAAATAATTTATAACGTCATCTGCTCGCATTGTGAAATAAACCTTCTTTTTAGCCAGAACGTACTTAATCGCGGTGCGGGCAACGACGGAAGCATATTTTTTCGTCTTAATTGTAATCGAGTTCAAGTTGTTGTAGATAAGTAGCTGTTTTGAATTACGTTACAAGAGCACATTAAAAAATACACGAATCTTTATGAAAGCTTTTAAAAGAGTCATATTTCGTTAAATGATGACAATTTTCACATCTGAGTTTCAGTGATCTTCATATTTTTATTTTCGTGAAGTTTCACTTATACAAATTAGTCCAGTGTACTTAAAACTAATATAAAATGCAATATAAAACAATTTCAATTTGTAAAATAAAATAAATAATAGCTTTGTAAACATTTCAAAATATATATTCTTATCACTTTATTAGACGTCAATGACGGTTACATGTGCCAGTAAAACCGAGGCACCTGTGGTGAGTTGATGAGGTATAAATATGGTGATAGGGGACCTAGTGTACTGAATGAGATCAGCTGTGAAGGTTTCTGAAGATAATAAGTTTGGTGTGTATCCAGAAGACCTTACTTGCTACCACATTTCGATCTCAATCAGACTTATTCTTGATCAATGTGAATATTAGCTTCGTTAAGTGTCTAGGGTATTGTAATAGTGTTGTGGAATACTCTCAATACAAAACATATACCAACAAATATTAAATCCTAAGATAAACTCAACTATCTCCAGCTGTTAAATTTTATAATGAAAAATTTTCTGTTACACTTTATTGGTCCTGAGCCTAAATATTGTTTTGGTCAGGACTTTAGTCAATGATAATCAATTTGATTGCATAATATAATTACAAATATATATATTAAAATATTTACATGCAATAGACAGTATGTCTATAGTACATGGGTACAATTTTCAAATGGATATTCTTTAATATATCTAATTACTGGTATTATGAAGCAGCTTGGGGTTTAACATCATCCCAATGTTCTTTAGTGTTAATAATATGGTCTCTGTTAGTCTTTTTTGGAGGAATGTTTTTATTCAATACAGGAGATCTTTAAGGAATAGTAATAAGTTGTTCCAGGCCAGATATCACTTATCTGAGCCCTGGAATCGCCGTAATTGCAGTCAGTTTGGCCAAACGCTTCACAATCCTCTGGTCTTAAGCCTCTTTTATAACAGCAGGTGTCAGAGACTCCTTGATCTAGTGCTGAATTGCTCTATCATTCAGTATCAGCATCATACAAGTACCAGCAGGAACCCCAAATGTAAAGGAAATATACACAGGTTACGATGAATAAGGCAAGTTAATATGGCACACTTTTAGATTTGCCCACTGTCCAGACTGATTTCTGTAGTTATATCTTATAAAACACAGCACAAGTCTGTCACCGCTTCCTGCTCTTATGAATATTTTTTAAAAATGGCAACGAGCAGCGTACTCTTTCATTAAGGTCATATGCCTTGGCCAATCGGACTAAGCCTATCTTTATTTTTGAATTAACTTTAAAAAAATCTCTCACACTACTATGTGTTACTATCAACAACTAGATTCGTATATCTAAGTTAGCCAATCATACCTCGGCTTCCTTCAAAATCAAGCCAATCCCCTACTTCGTATTATTTTAGCCTTCTTTCACCTACGTGTTTTCAAAAAATCATGCTATTCCATCCAAGCAGAAATGACTCGACATGACAGTATCTCTGTTCTCGATATGTTTTATTACCAATATTTCATTATCTAATGGACTATTTAAACAACCAATTACATATTCTTTGTCCACAAGTCTTCAGGAACCCGAATATACAATTATCATGAGACTAAATGGCTTATTTAAAAATACTGTCTTTTTTCGATCTTAGTTGTTTATTTTTAACTACTATCTGTCCGCATCCTTTTAACTGTACTATCAGTATAAAGTCAGGAATCAGATGTAAAACAGGGGAATGTCATGTTTCCTAATAAGAATTAAACCTGTTTTCGAAACCTAATGTCGTGTCATTAGTTTTTTCATCACTGTTTATTTGAAATCGCCCTCACGCGTTTCGCATGTGATTGGCGTTCACTTTTGAATCGCGAGACGACGTAGTACTATTGCTTCGCTCCGTCTATCCTTTCTCGTCTCGGCTTAGTCCGTCTGTCTTTCTAGGTTAACCTTGTGCGTATAATTACATTAATGTTAGTATTTGTATCTAGGTCATTATGAAAATACAGTACACGTTTTATACAGGGGGTGTGGCGATACATTTATTTGTAGAATGCAGTAGGAAAAGCAGAGATCGTGTGTTGCGCCATGACTGCGTTATTAATCTCAGGCTTTTGCGCTATTGGGAACGCACTGGTCTTGCTCCATTTTTCTTTATTTCTTATATTTGCTTTCTGCTTTATATTTATGTTCTAATTTATATATGGGTATTATAATTTTTCACCACACTTCTCCCCACTTTAAAACAGACATCATATGTCAGTTCCTAATTCTAGGTACACATAGATAAATTTCTGTCTATGCCTGGTGATTACTCTGATTCTCATCGCACGGATGGCGGCTTAGAAAATCAGCATCAACGTTTCGCTGATTTTATTTTTATCATGAATTAATGCAGGTGGGTCAACTCAAAGTAAGCACTACTGACGAAGGTTGCCTCAGACCACTGCAATCCAAGAATCCATTTCAGTTATGTTACTGAACAGCTGCAAGTGTTACTGCTGGTCTTAATGCTGCTTAGCAATCAATATTCACCATCTCTCTTCTCTGAGTCTGCTCAACGACATGTCCCGAGAATATTAGATGTTCCTCAAATTGTACGTTATGAGGAGTTGATCTATATGGTGATATCTGAGTTGTGTAGGGGATCCAATAATTTCCTGATCAGCCTTAATAAACACTCGGACTATCCTCAATTCAAAAACGCAACAATGGAGACACTCTGCTCCTCCGAAATGTTCACAGCCAACAATTGGTCTGATCTCAGGCTTGATTGAATGTGGAAATACCCTTCTAATAATATTCTTATAATATTCTATAATGTGCCACTCAAATGGAGGCCATATTCACCAACTATATTTCCGCCTACCGACAATTTGGTGAATTAAGATAATATGTGGGGAAATGAGTTTCTGCATCAGAAATCAATTCGCCCTTAGCTTTGCTATAATATGTGTGGGTGATCTCCATCCAGGGTCCGATCAATACTTCCCCTTGGACGGTGTAGGGTCGGGTGACTACCAATGTCACCAGTGCCCTTTTCATGCTATATTAATAGCCATATGGTGAAGCGCTGTGAGCATTTTCCGAATTGCTCACTCGTCCACTCCCCAATTTTCTTCTAACATTTTGTTTCGGGTTCAAATCTGGCGGATTATCTTCAATATTAATTTCAGCCAGTTCCCTAACTGCGGCTTCAAACTGTGCCTGGGTTGACTGGTCTGAGTTTCTATTTTCTCTGGATGCCCTTCTCAGAGTTGCGAATCGAAATATTTTTGGTGAAAACTGTTGGTGGGAAGGTGGATACCTATCCTCTATGTCAACCTTATTATTTTTATTTTCCTTGTTATTTTTAGGCCCATATGTTTCAGAATGCTTGGCTGGCATCTGATTATGATTTTCCCAACTTGGGGACTGTACCTTGCTACAATTTTCACAGGCCCCCACAAATTGTGAAATATCAGCAGCTACTTGGGGCCAGTAATATTTTTCAGATGTCCTTTTACGTGTGGTTCCATTCCTCTGGTGTCCACCGTCAGGTACAACATGAGCTTGTGCCATCACTTTTTCCCTGTAGGGAGTTGGCAATACCAACTGTCCCTGTTCTTTGGATCCTGCTCTAGCTTTCCTGAAGAGCAGTCCCTCCTTTAAATAGAATTGCCCTTTCTTAGGGTGTGTATGGCTTGTTGGCAATTTGCCAAAGCAAGGTTTTAGTGATTTATCCTTTACCTGGGCCTTTCTCATCTGCTTATGGGAATAAATTAGTGGTGGTTCCTCCTCCGTTCTACTAGGGGTCGACCTAACCTAAAGCGTGGCCATTACCACAGGTTTTACCGGGCTTCCTAGAAAAACATATTTACTTCCTAACACCAGCGGGTAATTAGGGTCGTCACACACGGCTGCTCTAATCACTCCTTCCACGTACCTAGTCTTGACATTTATCTCGGCTACGGGAAGTGTCATGGTGGATATTCCCTTTACGGCCCCTTGTATCTCCACTTTCCCTGTGGTATAATGTTCAGGGTGCACTAGGGTTGCACTCACAACTGAGTCATATTCTAAACCTGAATCGTAAAGGCACCTAACCTTGGCACCATTACATGTCACTTCTTCACAGATGGGGGGATGTTGAAGATTTATTTGATTCTCTGTCAGTTTCTTCTTCCCCTTGTCCACTGTTATCATGCATGCCGCGTGATATGGAGGAACTTTCCTACCACATTCACTAGTATTATGATTATGCATCCTGCATATTTGACAATATTTTCCTTCCTGTCTGAATGGTTTCCTGTCATCATATTTCCTTTCATTGAATTGTGGGGTTTTATTTTTATTATCATAGCGTGGCCTATCAAACTGGTGCTTACCTTTGTTCTGATATCTATGATCAAACTCATTAAAGTGTTGTGGTGCCTTAAAATTATCTACCTGTTTCTTTTTATTACCAGTTACCTCTGCTTGAGCTGCCTGATATCTTTCAGCGACATTTAGTAACTCACCCAGCCTCTCTGCACCTTGTTCCATGAGAAACTTTCTCAGGTCTGGAGCCATGGACTCTCTTAGCTGCTCTATAAGGATCATTTCCTTAAGATCTTGGGTTTTCCCCAGAGCAGTCCATTTCTCCAAGTATGTCTCTAACCGTGCAGATAACTTGTGATAGGTCTCACCCGATAGTAGTTTGGCATTCCTGAACTTTTTCTTATAAAATTCTCCGTTCTTTTCATATCTTAACAAAAGAGCCTGCTTTAACATGTCATAATTGTCTTGGTCATCTCTGCTCATCTTGGCAAAAACTTCATAAGCTGTACCCCTGAGCCCCTGAGATAACTTGAGGCTCCACCTCTCTCTCTCTAACCCATATGTAGTAGCTAACAGCTTGAATCTACTCAGATACCCTTCAATATCATCGTCTTTCTCAACAAACTGGTCTACATGAAAACCCATAGCTGAGGTTGAGGCTGCCTGACTGGTAGTAGCATCGGAGGTAAAAGGGCTGGCACCATTTTCAGGAGCATGGCCTTGAATTTCCAACTCTCTTAGTCGTAGCTCATGCTCCCTCTGCAATCTCCTATCTTCTGCTTCCCTTTCTGCAGCTTGTCTCTTTTCTTCTCTTTCAGCAGCTAGTCTCTTTTCTTCTCTTTCAGCAGCTAGTCTCTTTTCTTTTCTTTCAGCAGCTAGTCTCTTTTCTTCTTTTTCAGCCTCAAGTCTCCTCTCCTCTAACATAATTCTCTTCTCCTCAGCTACCCTATCAGCTTCTAACTTCTTAAGTTCCCTAGCATCCTCTAACATAATTCTCTTCTCCTCAGCTAGCCTTTTATCTTCCCTATCCATATACTTATCACACTCTGATGTCACATACTGAATCAGAGCTTGACCATCTAAATTCATCTCCTTTGCAGTCTGTACAGAGGCAGATCTAAATTTGGCCAAATCAGCCATTCTAACTCAAGTAGATCTACTAAGGTTCTAAGACAATTCTAAACTTAATTAAAATAATTATTAACTAATTACTACTGGTGGAACAACTTATCACTGTAAAATCTGCTCTTAATTATTGTTACTGTCTTAGGGGTGTTCCTAACCTCTACTAAGACCAGTAATACAATCTTGAATTTATATCCTACTGCTAATTTTTATTCCTGGAGTCAGTTGATATATGCTGTATGAGATTCCTATATATGCCAAATTCCAATCCCGGAATTAGAGACCCCAATATATGTGGTGAGTTGATGAGGTATAAATATGGTGATAGGGGACCTAGTGTACTGAATGAGATCAGCTGTGAAGGTTTCTGAAGATAATAAGTTTGGTGTGTATCCAGAAGACCTTACTTGCTACCACATTTCGATCTCAATCAGACTTATTCTTGATCAATGTGAATATTAGTTTCGTTAAGTGTCTAGGGTATTGTAATAGTGTTGTGGAATACTCTCAATACAAAATATATACCAACAAATATTAAATCCTAAGATAAACTCAACTAACTCCAGCTGTTAAATTTTATAATGAAAAATTTTCTGTTACACTTTATTGGTCCTGAGCCTAAATATTGTTTTGGTCAGGACTTTAGTCAATGATAATCAATTTGATTGCATAATATAATTACAAATATATATATTAAAATATTTACATGCAATAGTCAGTATGTCTATAGTACATGGGTACAATTTTCAAATGGATATTCTTTAATATATCTAATTACTGGTATTATGAAGCAGCTTGGGGTTTAACATCATCCCAATGTTCTTTAGTGTTAATAATATGGTCTCTGTTAGTCTTTTTGGAGGAATGTTTTTATTCAATACAGGAGATCTTTAAGGAATAGTAATAAGTTGTTCCAGGCCAGATATCACTTATCTGAGCCCTGGAATCGCCGTAATTGCAGTCAGTTTGGCCAAACGCTTCACAATCCTCTGGTCTTAAGCCTCTTTTATAACAGCAGGTGTCAGAGACTCCTTGACCTAGTGCTGAATTGCTCTATCATTCAGTATCAGCATCATACAAGTACCAGCAGGAACCCCACATGTAAAGGAAATATACACAGGTTACGATGAATAAGGCAAGTTAATTTGGCGCACTTTTAGATTTGCCCACTGTCCAGACTGATTTCTGTAGTTATATCTTATAAAACACAGCACAAGTCTGTCACCGCTTCCTGCTCTTATGAATATTTTTTTTAAATGGCAACGAGCAGCGTACTCTTTCGTTAAGGTCATATGCCTTGGCCAATCGGACTAAGCCTATCTTTATTTTTGAATTAACTTTAAAAAAAAATCTCTCACACTACTATGTGTTACTATCAACAACTAGATTCGTATATCTAAGTTAGCCAATCATACCTCGGCTTCCTTCAAAATCAAGCCAATCCCCTACTTCGTATTATTTTAGCCTTCTTTCACCTACGTGTTTTCAAAAAAATCATGCCATTCCATCCAAGCAGAAATGACTCGACATGACAGTATCTCTGTTCTCGATATGTTTTATTACCAATATTTCATTATCTAATGGACTATTTAAACAACCAATTACATATTCTTTGTCCACAAGTCTTCAGGAACCCGAATATACAATTATCATGAGACTAAATGGCTTATTTAAAAATACTGTCTTTTTTCGATCTTAGTTGTTTATTTTTAACTACTATCTGTCCGCATCCTTTTAACTGTACTATCAGTATAAAGTCAGGAATCAGATGTAAAACAGGGGAATGTCATGTTTCCTAATAAGAATTAAACCTGTTTTCGAAACCTAATGTCGTGTCATTAGTTTTTTCATCACTGTTTATTTTAAATCGCCCTCACGCGTTTCGCATGTGATTGGCGTTCACTTTTGAATCGCGAGACGACGTAGTACTATTGTTTCGCTCCGTCTATCCTTTCTCGTCTCGGCTTAGTCCGTCTGTCTTTCTAGGTTAACCTTGTGCGTATAATTACATTAATGTTAGTATTTGTATCTAGGTCATTATGAAAATACAGTACACGTTTTATACAGGTGGTGTGGCGATACATTTATTTGTAGAATGCAGTAGGAAAAGCAGAGATCGTGTGTTGCGCCATGACTGCGTTATTAATCTCAGGCTTTTGCGCTATTGGGAACGCACTGGTCTTGCTCCATTCTTCTTTCTTTCTTATATTTGCTTTCTGCTTTATATTTATGTTCTAATTTATATATGGGTATTAGAATTTTTCACCACAGCACCAATACATGATAAATGCGTTTTTTTCTACTTGGTAAGGTATCTGCTGAGCATAAATGAAGAGCATTAATAAAGTTTAATTGCGAATCTTATCTCAACTTGCCTGCTGGTGTGAGGCATTTATGAGTGTTAACATGAAGCATTCACGGTAATGGGCTGTTATGGTGCAACAACTTATAGCAAAGAAGTTTGCAATCCTTTCTATTATCACGTATAACCTGATTAACATTCAGAGTATGGCAGAATCCCACAGAGGGCTGTTACGTTTAACTGCGGCTTTGTAGGGAAGTTCAAAGAAAGAAACTAGCATGGAATGACATGAGAACTATTGAACTCTAAAAGAAAGTTGAATATAAAATTTAAAGTAATTGCCAACACATTTCAAATTGTGAGAAGAAACTTTCCTACATATGTAAAAACAAACTTACTTTAAAATGGTAGTGGTTAACTCCTAAAAGGGTTTTCCATAATGAATTATACATAATAATTACAACTTGTTTTTTTAATTTTTAAATTTTTTCTGCACTCAGGACTGTATAAATTGCATGCATATTTTAAAATCACTGACCAATTCAATTAAGTGCATGTCATAGCGCGTTCATTTCGTCACATTTTCATATATAACATTGTATGTTATCATTATAAATAAATTATTTAATGTCAAACCAGTTACGATAGTCATGTCTCAAATTAGCTCGCACAACTGTTGTTTTTGAACACGAATACTAAGATTTAATTTCAGCCAATCTTGACGTTTCGTGTGTGATGCCTGTTAATAATTAAATGAAGCTTATTTCATGTCATTTCCCTAATGGAAATGTCTGTTTGTATACACATTGTGATATAACAACGAAGATTTTTCGTAAATATTTATTTTTATTTTAACAATTATAATTAATAAAAATTCAGAGTTACAATTATATGCAATATTATTTATTTATATATTTATTGACCGTCCAATTGAAACAGTGGTTAGAGCGCTGATCTATCGCGGCAAAGGTGCCGGGTTCAATTCACGGTATCGACACGCTCCAGTCTACCCTGCTGTGATTACAATATGACGGACTTGACATTTATTATCTGTATTTAGTTTTTGTTATTAACATACGGGCTTTTGACATACTATTTTACTATTTCCCATTCTCGATATTCAGTCTTTATTCTATTTCTTATAATTCTGTCATATTAATTTTATCACATTTGCTGATTATCTCACGTATCTATGTCAGATTAGAGAGGCATTATCACATTTCATAGCAGGTACCCACCTGACTTTGTTCGCGAGCTAGGGAAGGAAAAGGCAGCGAGGAAGGAAACTGGTCACCTCACCTCTCGATGCTGGACCTATATAGTGAAGTCTCTAATACTTCACTCCACTACGGCAGTATCTGCTATGGGACCATCTTTACCTTATATTTATTATTCACTGCCCAAATTATGATCCCACTACACGCACCATACCGATACCTGTTTGGAATGATCACACTACACGCTCCACACCGATACCTGTTTGGAATGATCCCACTACACGCACCACACCGATACCTGTTTAGAATGATCCCACTACACGCACCATACCGATACCTGTTTGGAATGAATATTGAAATAATAAATTCCTACCATATATTTTTAGCCGAAATTAGAAAAATTTCGTAAAATTTGTTTACACACTATAAATGAATGCTATATAAAGCAAACATGAAAACATCTTTATTCTTTATCTCTGCAGTATTTTGCCACATAAAGGAAGGAACGGTGGAAATACCTATTTATTTTTTTTTTCAGGCAAGAATTACTATACAGTGCTTCGTGCCTGAATTAAGTGCCTGTTACCTATGCAGGAATCACTTGTCCAGAGTTCCCTACCTGACGGTAGCATGCACTGTACAGTGCTTCGTGCCTCTTACACCGGCCCTGTTTCGGAGCCATAGTTCCTGTAACTGTCTTGTCCAGCAACCTTCAGGCTCACTCGAATGTCCCATTCGTTCAATATCTTTCACATTCCCACCCACCCACCCGGTAGAGCATCTTTCTTTCTTTGATCCATAACCACCAACCGCCAAAGCAGTCAGTGGTCATCGCGCCTGGTGGCGTCTTGTAGGGCAGCAACACATTGATTCCACTTTGCTTGGTCGGTGGCCATCCTTGTACAGTGCCCCAACTCTGGTTCATTCTTTGCATCTCGACTTCCACAGTTCTCCGCCAAGTTGTTTTTGGTCGGCCTCTCTTTCACTTTCCCTCGGGGGTCCATAGCATAGCTGTTCTTGTGATGGTATCAGGGTCCCTTCTGAGGACGTGGCCAACCCAACTCCAGCGTCTGCCAGCTATGATGGTGTGCATGTCCTCCTGGTTACTCCGAATAAGTAGTTCTTGGTTGCTGATGGTGTTTGGCCAAAAGATTCGGAGAATTTTCCTTAGGCAGATTGTGTGGCAGGAGGACAGTTTCGACATTTCCTTCTCTGTTACTCTCCAGCATTCCGCACCATAGAGAAGCACAGAAAGTACACAGCTCTCATACAGTCTTAATTTGGTGTTTGTGCTGTACTGGGAAGACTTCCAAATGTTGTTGAGACTAGCAAATGCTGTTCTCGCTTTATTCATTCTGTTCTCAATGTCCTTGCTTGTTCCGCCGTCAGGTGTTACTATGCATCATAGGTAAGTAAATGTGTCTGTCTGTTCTAACTGCTGTTTCCTTACTGTTATTGGTTCCGGATTGCCTATATTTAGTGTCATGACCTCTGTCTTCTTCAGGTTGATGTTCAGGCCAACCTGCTGGCCATACTTATTCAGTCTATCGGTTTTTTCTTGAATGTATTGATGTGATTGCGCGAGTAGTGCAATGCCATCTGCATATTCCAGGTCTTCCAGTGTAGAAAACGTTGTCCATCTAATTCCTCTTAGACTGCCCTCTGTTGTCTGGCGCATCACCCAATCGGTAGAGCATGGGTCATCTCAAAGTACCTTGCAAACCATCCTGTCTTGTGAGATCCGATAAATGTCTTTCTATGTCTTCTTTGGTTTGGTTTGGTTTTAAGGACTATCTTCATTGCACACGGACAACTCCATCAATGCTCCGATCTACTCCCTTAGATCACACAAGGAAGATCTCAGCACAGCGCACGAACTCTGTGGCACCAGCGAGAAACCCAATTGTGTATATAGGAACCACACATTCTATAAATAAAATATTTTTGTGGTGGGTAGGTTTCTAATTTTAAAGTTTTGTCAGCGCAGCGTGCTGATAGGCCTACTATTTACGATTTCCAACTGCCGTGGGATTTTTAACGTGTGCAACTTGGACACGGGACCTCCTATTTTTTCGTCCTTCTCCGAGATGGCTAGGCATCCGATCTCACTACCCAGGAGACCAGGGGGGAAGAATGCCATCATTAAGACCACTGGTTCTGAAAAAAATTTTCCATAAATTATATTCCCTCAACTGGGAATCGAACCCGGTACCTTCAGAATTCGAGGAGGACGCCAAACCTCTCAGCCACTCCGACCCTTATGTTTTCTTTATCCCTTTCGAGGTTGTCTCCAGTTGTCTTCACCACATATTTGATTTGTCTTCCTCTTCTTGTCTTATCTTGGTCATTCCAGAGCAGGGAAGGTAGATACGATTGTATAAGTGTTCTTTAAGAACATACGTAGAAAACTGCAAGTCTTTTCTCTTAAGGTTGTTGACAGGATCTGAAGAAGTTTTTGTTAAGAATCACAAGAATACTTTAAAATGTGCTAAGATAAAAGGAATTTACTTGATTAGAAAAGTGTCAATTTCTTTTTTTGTGTACGTTCTGAGAAAATAAGAATTTGTAAATCCAGCCACATCTTCTTCTTAAAGTGCCATGTCGTCTGGCGTAGGCGATCAAGTCAATTCACAACGTTCTCCATCTAGTTGTGTTAATTATTTCTGTTGTGATTACTTTTTTTTTTACAGCCGATAGAATAGTATGGCATTCTCTCTGGCAAACCTCTACACCCCATTTTTCTCGTGGTGCGTTCTTCCTTCGGCGGGCGTGCTAGGTCTTAGCTGCCGCCTTTAGGGAAGTACCCAGATTTTATAATTATTTGTATTTAGATTCTTGTGTGTCCTACTTAACCCTCACTTTCTTTTCTTTCCCTGACGAAGGCCTTGTGGCCGCAACGTTGGTTATTTTCTTTGTCTTATGTCCTCGTAAGACGAATCACCTTTTTTCATTTTTTTTTCATACCCATACATCGTGTCAATCGTCTTACTGCAGTTCCTCTCATCTTCCTCACCTCACCCCAGGTTACAAGAGTAACGACTAAGTAGTAAGTAAGTTTTTTTTTACTTTTTTCCCATTGGTATTGCGGAATGTTAAAATAACGGAAAAATATATAAGGGAGGACAAAGAAAACTGACAAACAACACTAGGCACCGAAATCTGTGTTATAGTATGGTTTCCTTAACAAGTCGCCACCTCCTTGATGATGATTTTAGTAAGTGATTGTTACTGATAAAGGCTGTGATAATAATGATGATTATATGAGATATGAACTTCGAGATGTGGACTTCACAATGGATACCCCGATTATTGCGGACAAAGAAGTATATCAAGAAAAACATCTTTAAAGGAATTCGAATTTGAGAATAAACTCAATTTAAAACACACACAAAAAGAAGAGTATTGCAAATGTTGAACAGCAGAGTGTGTGGCGCACTAGACGCGTGTCGGGCATAGGAAAAGACAACGGCTAGTTACCGTGGAAGAGATTGTGTCCTTACCACGTACGTCCTAAAGAATGTAATAGAATCACAAACAATATTTTGGCCACATAAAAAGACATACCACCTTGCAGAAGACCATAATAGAATGAAGAGTTGAAGGCAAACTTGCAAGAGGAAGACAGCGCTATACGTGGGAAGATAACATCAAGAATGGACAGGAAAGAGTCTATCAGAGCGCACCATCAAGACAAGAGACAGGAAAGAGTCACCAGAGCGCACCATCAAGACAAGACACAGATGACTTGTGAGATCCATTACAGCCACCTTCGATGTGAAGATTGGCAGTTGATGATGACGATGAAAATGTGATTGTCCAAAGATCCAGACGAGATATGTAAAGAGACAGATTCTACTGGATGCATAACATTATGAAGTAGGCGAAAATATGAACACTATAACATCATGAAAGACCGGAACTGCCCTGCTATGAACTCCATAAGGAAAGTGAATGCAAGGCAGACCAAAAGCTACCTGGCGGAGAACTGTGGAAGCACAGATGCTAAGCATGAATCAGAACTGGGGCACCTCACGAAGAATGGCTGCTAACCGAGCAAAGTGGAGACCGTTTGTTGCTGCCCTACAAGACGCCACCAGGCGTGATGGCCGCTGATTGCTTCGTCAGTCAGCGGCCAAGGGCCAAAGAAGAAGAATAGCATATGAACAAAGTTCGCCCTAAGGTGTACAAAGTAAACAAGAGAGAAAGCAGGACTGAATATTAAGCTAGATCAACCTTCAAGACGAGAAGAACAGTTTTAATGATGAGGCTCAACTGTTATAACATAGTGTTATTTACTGGCACAGTGTTGTGTCATGTTAGTCATATTGTATGGCTCTGAAACATGGAGAACAACAAAAAACTACAGTTAAGCAGATATAGACTTTAATAAATGGGTGCTAGCTAAGAATAGAACGATTGAAAAGGTATGACAAGATCAGTAATGTGGAATAATGGTAAGAGCCAGACTAACGTAAGTCAGTGTAACAGAAGGTGAAGGGAAGAATCCTGTCGTAACATGGGACACAGATTGAGAAAACTAGTTCATAGCATTATAATGCTGCCCCTGTTGTGAAATACCCAGGGTCAAAGAAGTAGAGGGGAGAAACACACGGAGAAGACAACTGAAAACAGAAATGAACGGGAAAAAGAAGATCTGAAAAGACCTTGAGCGAACGGCACATGACTGGAGGGTTTGGTAGATTTCTCCTCAGGACTTGTGCTCCATGAGGAACTGAAAGATATTGTTGTTGCTGTTGATGATAATGATGATGATGATGGTGATGATGATGATGATAATGATGACGATTGTGGTGATGATGGCGATGATAATCATGATCATGATGATGGTGATGCTGATGATGATGCTGCTGATGATGATGTTGATGACGATGAAGACGACGACTACCACCACCACTGCCACCACCACCACCGCCGAGGCCACCACCGCGGCCACCACGGCGACGACGACGGCGGCGACGACGACGGCGGCGACGACGGGGGTGATGATGATTATGGTAGTCGTGATGATGATGATAACGACGATGATGACGATGACGATAAGGATGATTTTGGTGGTAATTGATGATGATTGATTATGATGGTAATGATTGACAGATTGTCACCATGTAGACCTGTGTTGGTTAATAAAAACTAATATTGAAAAAAAGGTAACGTGGATGGTCGCCTGTTTTAACCGGGTGGTATATACTGTATATATTTTTTTAAATTAATTTTCTCACGTCTCTAACTTCGCTCTCGCTGACGAAACGTCGGCAATTTTCTTCATCTTTTGTCCTAGTAAGACTCATTACCTTTTTTTCAATATTATTTTTTTGTAACCCCACACTTTCCCACGTCTTACAACAGTCCCCTGCCGCTCCATGTACACCTCATAACACAGGGAAAAAAAAAAAAAAAAACTCGCATTACCTGCCTCATCTTCGCTCCTATTGTCCTATCTTTCCCATTACACTTTCTCTCCGCTGTCTTTTCCATCTCCGAGCCACTTCAAGATACTGCCTTTCTTAATTCTTTGTGTGTTCTTCTTCTTCTTTGTCCCTTGTCACTCCTTATAGAGCGTGGATCCCCCACTGTAGTAGGTCACCTTACAGGAAAAACTTTCCATGTGCGTTTGCAACAGTGGTGTCTGTAGCTATTTATTTTACACGGTGAGGTTGCTAGCGTCATGCACAACCTTATATTAGTTGCCTGTTACGACATGCCTGAGGTGGCAGTAGATCTATTCTTTATTTGCTCTCGCGAAATACGCCTGGCTTTCTTAGTGTATTCGCTTACATTATTCCTCCTGGCTTTTTTAGTGTATTCGCTTACATTATTCTTCCTAGCTTTCTTGGTGTATTCGCTTACATTATTCCTCCTGGCTTTCTTGGAGTATTCACTTACATTATTCCTCCTGGCTTTCTTAGTGTATTCGCTTACATTATTCGTCCTGGCTTTCTTAGTGTATTCGCTTACATTATTCCTCCTGGCTTTCTTGGTGTATTCGCTTACATTTGTCCTCCTGGCTTTCTTAGTGTATTCGCTTACATTATTCCTCCTGTTTTTTTAAGTGTATTCGCTTACATTATTCCACCTGACTTTTCTAGTGTATTCGCTTACATTATTCCACCTGGCTTTCTTAACGTATTCGCTTACATTATTCCTAATGGCTTTCTTAATGTATTTGCTTACATTATTCCTCCTGGGTATCTTAGTGTATTCGCTTACATTATTCCTCCTAGCTTTCTTAGTGTATTCGCTTACACTATTCCACCAGGCTTTCCTAATGTATTCGCTTACATTATTCGCCCTGGATTCCTTAGTGTATTGGCTTACATTATTCCTCCTGGCTTTCTTAGTGTATTAGCTTGCATTATTCCTCCTGGCTTTCTTAGTGTATTCGCTTACATTATTGCTCCTGGCTTTCTTAGTGTATTCGCTTACATTATTCCTCCTGGCTTTCTTAGTGTATTCGCTTACATTATTCCTCCTGGCATTCTTAGTGTATTCGCTTACATTATTCTTCCTGGCTTTCTTAGTATATTCGCTTACATTATTCCTCCTGGCTTTCTTAATGTATTCGCTTACATTATTCCTCCTGGCTTTCTTAGCGTATTCGCCTACATTATTCCTCATGGCTTTCTTAGCGTATTCGCTTACATTATTCCTCATGGCTTTCTTAGTGTATTCGCTTACATTATTCCTCCTGGCTTTCTTAGTGTATTCTCCTACATTTGTCCTCCTGGCTTTCTTAGTGCATTCGCTCACATTATTCCTCCTGGCTTTCTTAGTGTATTCGCTTACATTTTTCCCCCTGGCTTTGTTATTGTATTCGCTTACATTTGTCCTCCTGGCTTTCCTAGTGTATTCGCTTACATTATTCCTCTTGGTTTTCTTAGTGTATTCGCTTACATTATTCCTCCTAGCTTTCTTAGTGTATTTGCTTTCATTATTCCTCTTGGCTTTCTTAGCGTATTCGCTTACATTATTTCTCATGGCTTTCTTAGTGTATTCGCTTACATTAATCCTCCTGGCTTTCTTAGTGTATTCGCTTACATTATTCCCCCTGGCTTTCTTAGTGTATTCGCTTACAATTGTCTTTCTGGCTTTCTTAGTGCTTTCCCTTACGTTATTCCTCCTGGCTTTCTTAGTGTATTTGCTTACACTATTTTCCTGGCTTTCTTAGTGTATTCGCTTACATTTGTCCTCCTGGCTTTCTTAGTGCATTCGCTTACATTATTCCTCCTGGCTTTCTTAGTGTATTTGCTTACATTATTCCTCTTGGTTTTCTTAGTGTATTCGCTTACATTATTCCTCCTGGCTTTCTTAATGCATTCGCTCACATTATTCCTCTGGCTTTCCTAATGTATTCGCTTACATTATTCTTCCTGGCTATCTTAATGTATTCACTTACATTATTCCTCCTGGATCTCTTAGTGTATTCGCTTACATTGCTCCTCCTGTCTTTCTTAGTGTACCCGATTACATTATTCCTCCTGGCTTTCTTAGTGTGCTCGCTTACATTATTCCTCCTGGCTTTCTTAGTGTATTCGCTTGCATTATTCCTCCTGGCTGTCTTAGTCTATTCGCTTACATTATTCCTCCTGGCTTTCTTAGTCTATTCGCTTACAATATTCCTCCCGCCTTCCCCAATTCAAAAGTTCCTAGATATATTCCGAGGAATTCTAATAAAGATATATCGCTTATACTGGTTATGTTAGCAAGATAACAAGAACCAGTTTCAGATAAGACCTATTAGCTACAATTGTATTTACTCGGCAAAGACTGGTTATTTGTTTTCTTTTGTTATCCTTTCTTATGTATTCTCGCGGCATCCGATTGACAGAATAGTTAGAGCACTGGTCTCTTGCGGCAAAGGTGCCAGGTTTGAATCATGGTACCGACATTCTCCAGTTTATCTACTTGTAAATGGCTACTTGACTTTGAGTTAGGGAATGAAAAGGCGGCGAGGAAGGGAACTAGTCACCCCCCCCCCCCCCTCGATGCTGGACCTAGTATGGTGAAGTCTCTAACACTTCACTCCCCTATGGCAGTGTCCACCTTTAACTTTTTATTTATTCTCTCCATCTCATTTTTTCCCCCCTCTCTCTCCCCCCCCCCCCCCCCCTATATATCCTCACTCACTGATGAAGCAAACGGAAAAAATGAAGGAGAATCGATGTATGATGAAAGATTAATTTCCTAATCGAATACCCTACATGTGTCATAAGACTATAATGATAAAATCAATGGCCCGGAAAGATTCGATATTGCAATGATGAGATTGAGCAATCTATTTCGTAGAGATTTCTGTATCTAGAGCAGTGGTTCTCAAACTTTTTACGACCACAACCCAAATTTCACAGTTGGTGAAGGTGACGAACCGTATACCAAAATTCACAAGTGAAAATTAATTATAGGAATTCAGTCAAAGGCATGTCAGTTAAAACGTTGAGTAAGTGAAACGTAAGGGACGTTTCTCATACCTTGGTCATATAACAACAGGGACCTAAGACGCGTCAACAGTGAGGAATGCAGTTAGCGACCCATAGCTAGACAGCTTGCGTCAGGGTCAGTGAACCAGAGCTGACCAAGACCCTACTCCACCTACAAGTGGTGGTCCTGGAAACAGGCTGCATCACTGCAGTCTGGCTGAGTGAGTAGGGATCGAAGAGGGAAGGTTAACCAGGTCCCAAAAAATGCTGTACTGAAGTCGGATGTGTCGGCCGAAAGGCGCAAATATCGCAGCTTCGCTGTAAACGGACACAACGCAACCAACGTCCTTTTCAGGACGAACGAAGAAGAAGATATAACAATAGAAGATGATAGATGCGAAACAGACATCAAGAAGATAACAGGAATGGCCAAAGCAACATTCAACAACATAAAGTGCAATCTTTACTATCTTGCAATATAATACATTTATATACTTATTATGTTCGCAAATATTTTGTAAACAAAGTATTTCCTTTTTAAGTGCTTAAGGAGAAGTCATTTTTGAGTTACTTCCCTTGAAAGTAGTTCCGTCATCTTCGATCGGATTCCGCGGACGAATCTAGGCCTACTGCGATTTATTCTTTGCCTGGGTAGGAATAGATTGTTCTTGCTTCAGTATATCTATGGCCTGAATTTATACGTAGTGTTTGTATGAGTAGGACGAGTCTGTCTTATATATGGATATCTTTACATTTCTAAGTCGAACTATGTTGGTTGTCGCTAGAAAAGGTCAAAGGCTATGCAGCGGAAGTATCGCTAGCAAGGGGTGTGATTCATGGCTGTCATCCTGTCGGGATGTCGAATTTTGTTGTAGCCGGCCTATCGCCGAAAAAGTGATCTATAAGTAGATGGGGAAAAGTGATAGTCATTTAGACATGTTGTATGTACTTTACCCCAGTGTTTATTCTCTTTTGCCAAGGAATGGCAAAGTTATATTTCGCATAGAAAGGTAAAACCACAATTTATTATGAACTTGGGCTTCGCCATCGTTGTCGATAAGCAGATGCACAGTGGTACTTTTGAAAAGAATATTTATTCAAAGGAAGATGACATTCCTATGTATCAGCACTAGATTATATGATATTATTCAATTACCTCTATGATAGAAGCTATGAAGAAATGAGGACATTTAACGAATGACCAATTTTGGTCTGTATCCAATAGTGAGTGAAGCTCACGAGAGAAGCACAGCCATGTTGAAATCCATATACTTTGTATTTATCGAGTGAGAAAAAGGGATGCCTGTACTATCGCTCGATGAACCAAGAGATCACTGCTACATGTGAGAACCCATGTCTGGGATTCCTATATCTTTATGAAAAAAATATATATATTGAACTTTACGTGAAGGGATATTCGCTAGACGAGGTTAGGTCTAGGAGCCTTCCTATATATTGGTTATGGTCTGACGTGCCCAGTCAGTAAAGCCAGATGATTTACATGATGGAACTCTGAATGCTTATTTACGAATGCTCCATTATGATATTTGCCAAGCATGAATGCTAACTTAAGATGATATTCCTGTGATCAACATTATGCTGTCTATGTCGACATTTGTTCCTGTAACCATACACGTACTGTCCAAGTGTGCGTCTCATTAAATGTTATAAAAAGACCACCGTAGTTCCAGTACTTCTTGAATTCGAACAGTGTGAGTATGAGTGATGTACTACCAACCTGTCAACTCTATCGAATCATTCTACCATTCGCGTTCTGACATTCATATACACACTCATTGTCTACACTCACATTCTTGTCGGAGCCTCATCACGTTCCAGGACAAGATGACCTGTATGACCAAAACTGTGCTGGGTTTAATGAGTTGACAATCGTTACACTTTACTACACCAGTCCCAACATCTACATTTATCAACTGGTGGACATTCACGTCATTTAACAAATAAAGCGTGATTCAACAACTAGTAGCCAGTATGAGTTAACAACTACACAGAGTTTAACAACTGGTGTGCCAGCTTCCTGGGTCAACCTGCACAGTGACCATATTGAGAAGTAAACTACTGAGACCAGACGTTCCTTGGGGTCTGTTACGACACACAAATACATCAACAGTACAACTCTACAGTGATGTCAGCGTGACCTGTCCTGTCGAGAGTATGCAGTAACTAGGTCAGCGTTTGTTGACATTTGGTTCGTTGGACATTTGCCATACAACTGACAGTGTTACACAGCAAGCTTGGTTGAAACATAGAACATTACACATCAGGACTGGAGAATATTTGACAGTGTTTGCGAAAGGAAATGTTATTGAACTGAGAAGTCCTACATCGATTGTTATCATTCACATCAACGATGGAGCTTCTATTTCTGTGTTGAATTTAAAATAATTAGACCAGAAGTATTTGTTTAATAAAGTACCACAGTACTGTACTATTAGGCAGTGTAACTGAGCCTTCTTTACAACACATTCTTTCTGCAACACTCTATTTACATCATATTGCCATACTATTTATGCATTTATGTATTTATGTTTAAATATTTATATGTGATATTTGTTTGTATCCAGCGGGTTGTTGTTTTGGTTGGGCGGTGTCACACAACAGAGTATCCCACGTAATAGAGGGTCTGATGTGTGCGTTTCTATAGGTGCAATTTTCTTGATTGAAAATTTGCTGCGACAGCTGTTGCTATTAGTGTTAGCTGTGAAGACTGTACTCATTGTTGTTTTTGTAATATTCCTCTGTTCTTTAGTTTGTTTTGATTTGTTTGTAATTTGTTGGTCTACCCTATTCTATCTTTCAGTTCTATTCTCAATTTATATTTATATACTGTGGCGTTATTTGTATTTGTTATCCTCTTGCGGTTTATCTTTTATTGTTTTTTCCCATTTGATTTATTTCATTTCCGCAAATGTTTTCATGTTCTTCTGTATAACTGTTTTGTTTTGTGCCTGATCGACATACACTATTTAAAATATAGTTGATCATATAAATTGATGTACAAGAATCAACTGATAGTTAATTGCTATTACTAAAGGTACACAGTTGATGATATAAAACACTATTTCTGGTGCACTGCACTTATATTATAGAGTGAACCAGCAACTTATAGCTGTTATTATATAAGGATTTATACAAGACCTTTGTAAGGCTTGTTTCCCACAGTGATTGGGATAGTTAAGTACTATTTTCCACAGGTTACAAAGTTATCATACAAGGTCTTTGATTAAGACTAAGAAAGTGAATTTATTTACTTTTGCAAATTACTGATCTTATTAGACAAGATGTCTACATTAGATTATTTTATCACACAAGGCAGGGCTCTTGATAAGACTGGTCAGCAATTAGAAGAATGGGCAGTTGCTCAATATGACAAAGCATTAGCAGCTGCTGAAGAGAGAAAAGCTGCTGATTGAAGAAAAGAAATTAGCAGCTGAGGAGAAAAGATTAGAAGCTGAGGAAAAAAAATTACAAAGAGAGGATGAACAAAAGAAATTGCAGATACAGACTGATGAAAAAAGATTCCAGATGGAAATGGAAAAAGAGAAAAGAAAAGATGAGGCTGCTGCAGAAGAGAGAAAATTACAAGCTGCTGCAGAAGAGAGAAAATTACAAGCTGAAGCTCAAGAGAAAAAAGCAATAAGAGAACATGAACACCAAAAAGAACTTTTAGCATTTGAGTTAGAAAAGTTAAAGTTAACAAACATAAGTGATGGTAATCAAGCATCTGGTGGTAATGGTAAACCCTTTACTTACAAGGTCAAGGTACCAGCGTTCAACCCTTCCAGTGATGACATAACATTCTGGCTAAATAGATTTGAACGCTCGTGTCGAGCCCATAATGTGGACAAATCACAATATGCAAACCAGTTATCAGAAAATCTGAAAGGTGATTCTCTGACTAGTTTAAGTTTGGTTGAAGAGGCTGACAAAGATAACTATGATGTTATTAGGGCAGCCTTATTAAAGAAGTATCAGTTGTCTGAAGAGGGTTATCGGAAGTTGTTTAAGACAATGGTGCCTGAGGCAGGTGTAGAATTCTCAGAATTCATTGCAAGGACACGTCTTACATTTGATCGTTGGATTGAGCTATCCAAAACAGAAAAGACTTATGAAGCCCTTATGGACTTGATACTCAGAGACAAGATTATGTCAAGTATAAATAAACCTTTCCTCGAATTCTTACATGAGCGTAAACCTAAGTCTCTAAAAGAAATGGAACAGTATTGTACCCAATACGTCACTGCACATCCGGACGTAGCTATTAGCAACAGTAAGGTTAAAGAAGGTATGCCAGTTGCTTCTGCAACACCATACAACCCTAATCACTCTCACAAATTCCAAGGACCTCAAAATAAGTTTAATAAAAAAGGTAACTATTACAGTTATCAGAACCAAGGTAACCAATCATTTCAGGGTTCTTCTTCGAATACCTGGAGAAGAGCTGACAGCCCTCGATTCAGGGGTGGTCATAATTACAGGAACTTTCGCAAAGGAAGTCATTCTAGAAACTATCCAAGTTTTCCTTCATGGAGACAACAGGATCATAATTACCGAGATACTCATTATAATGAATATGATGATAGTAACCAAAGGAGCTATGATTCAAACCCGAGTAGGGGTTATAATAGTGGAAACAATGATAAGTACAGAGGCAATAATAACAGAGGTAGAGCACAATTCAAAAAACATAAAGCTCATTACCAGGCGAACTCTGCACAGCAAGAGTCCCACGAAGCCTATAAACAAAATAAAGATAATGATGACTCTAATAATATGGCATGTGCCGCTTTTGATTTTGGGAGAGCATCTCAGTGCCCCCAATGCAAAACATTATTTGAGCCAACCACAGTGTCTACTTTAAGCTGTGGGCATCCTCTTCCCGCTCTTCCTGCGTCAATCGCGCATGATGGGAGAGGTTCTCTTGTCTTACACAAAGGTTTAGTAAATGACAATCCAGTCTCAGTACTTTTTGATTCTGGATGCACAACTATTGGGGTTAGGCAGTCACTCATAGATCCTTCTCATTCTACAGGCAAAGTAGTCAAATGCGTAACATTTGGCGGCACCATAGAGAAATACTCTACCGCTATCATTAGGATTGCTACTCCTTTCTTCACAGGAGATGTACACGCATGTCTTTTGCCGAATCCGATCGCTGATCTTATCATCGGTCGCATTCACGGAGTCAAAGAATGCACTCCGGAGCAAATTTCCGTTTGGGAAAATCAAAATATGCAATCTGCTAATGCGGTAGTCACTAGAGCTCAAGCTCTCAATATGCCTGAAACTTCATCTGTTGAAGATAATGAAGTGCATAACCAAGATGATCCCTTGGTAATTTCTCGTGACTCGTTTATAAACAACAAGAAGAAGATCCGACTCTTAAGAAATTCTTCACTCTTGTAACGAAAGGTGATCCGAATAAAGATTCAAATTGTAAATCTTGGATTACAATGAAGAATGGCGTACTTGTACGTATGGTGCAAGACTCCACTAAGTCAAGTCATTCTCAGATTCTTGTACCCAAGAATTTGAGAGTTAAGATCTTACAACATGCACACGACTCTCAGTGTGCTGGTCACATGGGTTTTTCCCGTACAAAGTCAAGAGTTCTTGCGGCTTTCTTTTGGCCTTTTGTGAACAAGGACATACGGATCTATTGTCGATCCTGTAAAGTATGTCAAGAAGTCAAATCCAAAGGTCCTCGTCATGCTGCGCCTATTCAGGCTGCAGATATTCCTATTCGTCCATTCCAGAAAATGGCGATAGACATCATTGGTCCATTCAAGATCAAATCTGCTAGAGGACATCAGTTTATCTTAACGTGTGTAGACATGTGCACACGTTGGCCAGAGGCTCCCTCTAAAGAGCATTACTACCGCTGACATTGCAGATGCTCTTTGGCTTATATTTTCTCGGCTGGGATTCCCCGGAGAAATATTATCAGATCATGGCACCCAACTGATATCGGATACCATGTCTCAAGTAATGTCTACTCTACAGATAGAGAGATCTTTGAGTAGCATCTATCATCCTATGTCCAATGGGATGGTCGAGCGACTAAATAGAACACTTAAGAACTTATTAGGGAAGATAACTGAGGATCATCCTCAAGATTGGGATAGGGTTTTACCCGCGGCCCTCTTCGCGTACAGAGAGGTCCCCAATGAACATACAGGGTTTTCTCCCTTTGAACTTGTCTTTGGCGCGCGACCGCGCGGCCCAATGTCTTTGCTGCATGATCTTATAACAGCTGACAATATTGACGATGACACAAAATCTTCTTACGAGTATGTCATCGCGCTGAGACAGAAGATTATCGAAGCATGCAAATTGGCAACGTCCTCTTCTGAATTTGCTAAGCAGAAGGCAAGACAATTTGCTAATAAGAAGAGAACTTTACGACAACTTTGTCCTGGTGACAAAGCATTTGTTTTGCTACCTTGTCGTGAAAATAGACTCCTTATTAGTTGGAAAGGTCCGTACGATATAATATCGAAAATTTCAGATGTTGACTACATCGTCGATATCAACGGGAAGCATAAAACCTTCCACATCAATATGCTTACGGAGTTCCATGAACGTCCTGACTATCTACAGCCTATTTTCCAGGCAACGGACGATTCTCATGTCAAACATGGTCATTACTCATCACTGTCTGTAATACAGGATGAGGAAACAAGTTTTTCGGATGTTAATCTTCCGCTTCCAATGATCCCACTTCATTCTAGTGAATCATGGAAAGACGTTACTGTTTCTCCTGATTTGTCTCTAGGAGAACGGCGACAAGTTTCGTCTATGTTACAAACATTTCAGGATGTCCTCACTGACATCCCTGGACAAACTCATGTCATTGAGCATGACATTGTTCTAACTGAACATACTCCAATTAGGGTTAGACCTTATCCTATCCCTATACATTTCCAAACACAGGTTGAAAAGGAGTTGGATGAAATGATAGATTTACAAATAATCGAACCATCCACTTCTGCATATTCTTCGCCGATGGTTATTGTTCGAAAAAAAGACAATAACATACGTCTTTGCGTTGACTATCGCAAATTGAATCAAGTTACGAAGTTCGATGCTGAACCTATGCCTTTACTAGAAGAGCTACTTACTCGTCTTTCTAAATCGCATTTTTTCACTAAACTTGATTTGTCTAAAGGATATTGGCAAGTTCCATTATCCGAACGCGCCAAACCTCTTACCGCTTTCTCTACTCCCAGAGGCCTTTTCCAATGGAATTTTATGCCTTTCGGCCTTATGAACGCACCAGCTACATTTGTACGCATGATGCGTCGAATCCTATCGTATCGGTCAGATGTCATTGCTTATCTAGACGACATCTGTCTTTCAGCGATACTTGGGAAGATCACTATTCAGGGTTAGTTGAATTATTATCAACTCTGCGTGAGTATAACCTGACAGCAAAACCATCTAAAGCTTGTATTGGCTTTAGCGAAATTGCTTTCTTAGGCCATCGAGTAGGTCACGGTTTCTTGAAGACAGAAGACCATAATATCACTAAGATACTTAACATCTCTATCCCTAGGACTAAAAAGCAAGTGCGAAGTCTTTTAGGTCTCATACAATTTTATGGACGTTTCATTCCGAATCTGTCCTCTATCATGGCACCTCTCTCTACACTATTAAAGAAAGGGTCGCCTAACATGGTTCACTGGTCTCATGAATGCCAATCTTCACTAGAGAAGATCAAAACTATGTTTTCATCACCACCTATTTTAGTGTTACCTACAACAGATAAGACATTTGTTCTTCGTAGTGACGCTTCATCCACTGGGATTGGAGCGGCACTAATGCAAGAGTACTCTGGAACTCTGCATCCTGTAATGTATATATCCAGAAAACTTAATGCTGCAGAAAGGAATTACTCGGTTTTAGACCGTGAATTATTGGCAATGGTTTGGTCAATTCTCAAACTCCAAAGATTCCTTCTGGGCGCGCATTTCGTAGTGGAAACTGACCAAAAAGCTCTTACGGCTATCCAAAGTAAGAACTTGAAGAGCTCGAGATCAACTCGATACGCAATCGCTCTTCAACCTTTTCATTTCTCGGTACGAGCTATCCGTGGTTCAGAAAATGTGATGGCGGACATTCTGTCCAGATGCCCACATGATGCCACTTAACTGTTAAATATTGGATCTTTTTAATATGTATAACTTTACAACAGTTATTTTTTGTTTCTTTACTAAGATACACATTTGTAATTTAATAATAGAATGATGGTATCGCTACTTAGCGGTTTATTGATGTTTATTCACCGCTGTTCTTTGATGATTGTTTCTTCATAAATCATAAATTTAAGATTATAGTGTGAATTTTTGGTATGCATTGTATAATTACCAGAATTGTATTATACGTACATCACACCTTCCTGGAAACATTTATTCGTAGAGAAACAATTTCTCTCAGATTTTGAGATATATTCTCACCGGTCATATTAGGAATTATAGTTATTCCTGATATTTTCATCTGCGCAGTATTCTTGCGTTGTGAGCCTATTCTACGTTGCTCCTAGATGTATTTAAAAAAAAAAAATTTTTTTTTTTTTTTTTCCCGGGAGGTGTGGTAAGACTGTAAAGTGCAATCTTTACTATCTTGCAATATAATACATTTATATACTTATTATGTTCGCAAATATTTTGTAAACAAAGTATTTCCTTTTTTAAGTGCTTAAGGAGAAGTCATTTTTGAGTTACTTCCCTTGAAAGGAGTTCCGTCATCTTCGATCGGACTCCGCGGACGAATCTAGGCCTACTGCGATTTATTCTTTGGCTGGGTAGGAATAGATTGTTCTTGCTTCAGTATATCTATGGCCTGAATTTATACGTAGTGTTTGTATGAGTAGGACGAGTCTGTCTTATATATGGATATCTTTACATTTCTAAGTCGAACTATGTTGGTTGTCGCTAGAAAAGGTCAAAGGCTATGCAGCGGAAGTATCGCTAGCAAGGGGTGTGATTCATGGCTGTCATCCTGTCGGGATGTCGAATTTTGTTGTAGCCGGCTTATCGCCGAAAAAGTGATCTATAAGTAGATGGGGAAAAGTGATAGTCATTTAGACATGTTGTATGTACTTTACCCCAGTGTTTATTCTCTTTTGCCAAGGAATGGCAAAGTTATATTTCGCATAGAAAGGTAAAACCACAATTTATTATGAACTTGGGCTTCGCCATCGTTGTCGATAAGCAGATGCACAGTGGTACTTTTGAAAAGAATATTTATTCAAAGGAAGATGACATTCCTATGTATCAGCACTAGATTATATGATATTATTCAATTACCTCTATGATAGAAGCTATGAAGAAATGAGGACATTTAACGAATGACCATTTTGGTCTGTATCCAATAGTGAGTGAAGCTCACGAGAGAAGCACAGCCATGTTGAAATCCATATACTTTGTATTTATCGAGTGAGAAAAAGGGATGCCTGTACTATCGCTCGATGAACCAAGAGATCACTGCTACATGTGAGAACCCATGTCTGGGATTCCTATATCTTTATGGAAAAAATATATATATTGAACTTTACGTGAAGGGATATTCGCTAGACGAGGTTAGGTCTAGGAGCCTTCCTATATATTGGTTATGGTCTGACGTGCCCAGTCAGTAAAGCCAGATGATTTACATGATGGAACTCTGAATGCTTATTTACGAATGCTCCATTATGATATTTGCCAAGCATGAATGCTAACTTAAGATGATATTCCTGTGATCAACATTATGCTGTCTATGTCGACATTTGTTCCTGTAACCATACACGTACTGTCCAAGTGTGCGTCTCATTAAATGTTATAAAAAGACCACCGTAGTTCCAGTACTTCTTGAATTCGAACAGTGTGAGTGTGAGTATGAGTGATGTACTACCAACCTGTCAACTCTATCGAATCATTCTACCATTCGCGTTCTGACATTCATATACACACTCATTGTCTACACTCACATTCTTGTCGGAGCCTCATCACGTTCCAGGACAAGATGACCTGTATGACCAAAACTGTGCTGGGTTTAATGAGTTGACAATCGTTACACTTTACTACACCAGTCCCAACATCTACATTTATCAACTGGTGGACATTCACGTCATTTAACAAATAAAGCGTGATTCAACAACTAGTAGCCAGTATGAGGTAACAACTACACAGAGTTTAACAACTGGTGTGCCAGCTTCCTGGGTCAACCTGCACAGTGACCATATTGAGAAGTAAACTACTGAGACCAGACGTTCCTTGGGGTCTGTTACGACACACACAAATACATCAACAGTACAACTCTACAGTGATGTCAGCGTGACCTGTCCTGTCGAGAGTATGCAGTAACTAGGTCAGCGTTTGTTGACATTTGGTTCGTTGGACATTTGCCATACAAAACTGACAGTGTTACACAGCAAGCTTGGTTGAAACATAGAACATTACACATCAGGACTGGAGAATATTTGACAGTGTTTGCGAAAGGAAATGTTATTGAACTGAGAAGTCCTACATCGATTGTTATCATTCACATCAACGATGGAGCTTCTATTTCTGTGTTGAATTTAAAATAATTAGACCAGAAGTATTTGTTTAATAAAGTACCACAGTACTGTACTATTAGGCAGTGTAACTGAGCCTTCTTTACAACACATTCTTTCTGCAACACTCTATTTACATCATATTGCCATACTATTTATGCATTTATGTATTTATGTTTAAATATTTATATGTGATATTTGTTTGTATCCAGCGGGTTGTTGTTTTGGTTGGGCGGTGTCACACAACAGAGTATCCCACGTAATAGAGGGTCTGATGTGTGCGTTTCTATAGGTGCAATTTTCTTGATTGAAAATTTGCTGCGACAGCTGTTGCTATTAGTGTTAGCTGTGAAGACTGTACTCATTGTTGTTTTTGTAATATTCCTCTGTTCTTTAGTTTGTTTTGATTTGTTTGTAATTTGTTGGTCTACCCTATTCTATCTTTCAGTTCTATTCTCAATTTATATTTATATACTGTGGCGTTATTTGTATTTGTTATCCTCTTGCGGTTTATCTTTTATTGTTTTTCCCATTTGATTTATTTCATTTCCGCAAATGTTTTCATGTTCTTCTGTATAACTGTTTTGTTTTGTGCCTGATCGACATACACTATTTAAAATATAGTTGATCATATAAATTGATGTACAAGAATCAACTGATAGTTAATTGCTATTACTAAAGGTACACAGTTGATGATATAAAACACTATTTCTGGTGCACTGCACTTATATTATAGAGTGAACCAGCAACTTATAGCTGTTATTATATAAGGATTTATACAAGACCTTTGTAAGGCTTGTTTCCCACAGTGATTGGGATAGTTAAGTACTATTTTCCACAGGTTACAAAGTTATCATACAAGGTCTTTGATTAAGACTAAGAAAGTGAATTTATTTACTTTTGCAAATTACTGATCTTATTAGACAAGATGTCTACATTAGATTATTTTATCACACAAGGCAAGGCTCTTGATAAGACTGGTCAGCAATTAGAAGAATGGGCAGTTGCTCAATATGACAAAGCATTAGCTGCTGACGAAAGAAAACTTGCTTGAAGAAAAGCATTGAAGAAAAGAAATTAGCAGCTGAGGAGAAAAGATTAGAAGCTGAGGAAAAAAAATTACAAAGAGAGGATGAACAAAAGAAATTGCAGATACAGACTGATGAAAAAAGATTCCAGATGGAAATGGAAAAAGAGAAAAGAAAAGATGAGGCTGCTGCTGAAAGAAAAAAATTACAAGCTGCTGCAGAAGAGAGAAAAATTACAAGCTGAAGCTCAAGAGAAAAAAACAATAAGAGAACATGAGCACCAAAAAGAACTTTTAGCATTTGAGTAAGAAAAGTTAAAGTTAACAAACATAAGTGATGGTAATCAAGCATCTGGTGGTAATGGTAAACCCTTTACTTACAAGGTCAAGGTACCAGCGTTCAACCCTTCCAGTGATGACATAACATTCTGGCTAAATAGATTTGAACGCTCGTGTCGAGCCCATAATGTGGACAAATCACAATATGCTAACCAGTTATCAGAAAATCTGAAAGGTGATTCTCTGACTAGTTTAAGTTTGGTTGAAGAGGCTGACAAAGATAACTATGATGTTATTAGGGCAGCCTTATTAAAGAAGTATCAGTTGTCTGAAGAGGGTTATCGGAAGTTGTTTAAGACAATGGTGCCTGAGGCAGGTGTAGAATTCTCAGAATTCATTGCAAGGACACGTCTTACATTTGATCGTTGGATTGAGCTATCCAAAACAGAAAAGACTTATGAAGCCCTTATGGACTTGATACTCAGAGACAAGATTATGTCAAGTATAAATAAACCTTTCCTCGAATTCTTACATGAGCGTAAACCTAAGTCTCTAAAAGAAATGGAACAGTATTGTACCCAATACGTCACTGCACATCCGGACGTAGCTATTAGCAACAGTAAGGTTAAAGAAGGTATGCCAGTTGCTTCTGCAACACCATACAACCCTAATCACTCTCACAAATTCCAAGGACCTCAAAATAAGTTTAATAAAAAAGGTAACTATTACAGTTATCAGAACCAAGGTAACCAATCATTTCAGGGTTCTTCTTCGAATACCTGGAGAAGAGCTGACAGCCCTCGATTCAGGGGTGGTCATAATTACAGGAACTTTCGCAAAGGAAGTCATTCTAGAAACTATCCAAGTTTTCCTTCATGGAGACAACAGGATCATAATTACCGAGATACTCATTATAATGAATATGATGATAGTAACCAAAGGAGCTATGATTCAAACCCGAGTAGGGGTTATAATAGTGGAAACAATGATAAGTACAGAGGCAATAATAACAGAGGTAGAGCACAATTCAAAAAACATAAAGCTCATTACCAGGCGAACTCTGCACAGCAAGAGTCCCACGAAGCCTATAAACAAAATAAAGATAATGATGACTCTAATAATATGGCATGTGCCGCTTTTGATTTTGGGAGAGCATCTCAGTGCCCCCAATGCAAAACATTATTTGAGCCAACCACAGTGTCTACTTTAAGCTGTGGGCATCCTCTTCCCGCTCTTCCTGCGTCAATCGCGCATGATGGGAGAGGTTCTCTTGTCTTACACAAAGGTTTAGTAAATGACAATCCAGTCTCAGTACTTTTTGATTCTGGATGCACAACTATTGGGGTTAGGCAGTCACTCATAGATCCTTCTCATTCTACAGGCAAAGTAGTCAAATGCGTAACATTTGGCGGCACCATAGAGAAATACTCTACCGCTATCATTAGGATTGCTACTCCTTTCTTCACAGGAGATGTACACGCATGTCTTTTGCCGAATCCGATCGCTGATCTTATCATCGGTCGCATTCACGGAGTCAAAGAATGCACTCCGGAGCAAATTTCCGTTTGGGAAAATCAAAATATGCAATCTGCTAATGCGGTAGTCACTAGAGCTCAAGCTCTCAATATGCCTGAAACTTCATCTGTTGAAGATAATGAAGTGCATAACCAAGATGATCCCTTGGTAATTTCTCGTGACTCGTTTATAAAACAACAAGAAGAAGATCCGACTCTTAAGAAATTCTTCACTCTTGTAACGAAAGGTGATCCGAATAAAGATTCAAATTGTAAATCTTGGATTACAATGAAGAATGGCGTACTTGTACGTATGGTGCAAGACTCCACTAAGTCAAGTCATTCTCAGATTCTTGTACCCAAGAATTTGAGAGTTAAGATCTTACAACATGCACACGACTCTCAGTGTGCTGGTCACATGGGTTTTTCCCGTACAAAGTCAAGAGTTCTTGCGGCTTTCTTTTGGCCTTTTGTGAACAAGGACATACGGATCTATTGTCGATCCTGTAAAGTATGTCAAGAAGTCAAATCCAAAGGTCCTCGTCATGCTGCGCCTATTCAGGCTGCAGATATTCCTATTCGTCCATTCCAGAAAATGGCGATAGACATCATTGGTCCATTCAAGATCAAATCTGCTAGAGGACATCAGTTTATCTTAACGTGTGTAGACATGTGCACACGTTGGCCAGAGGCTATCCCTCTAAAGAGCATTACTACCGCTGACATTGCAGATGCTCTTTGGCTTATATTTTCTCGGCTGGGATTCCCCGGAGAAATATTATCAGATCATGGCACCCAACTGATATCGGATACCATGTCTCAAGTAATGTCTACTCTACAGATAGAGAGATCTTTGAGTAGCATCTATCATCCTATGTCCAATGGGATGGTCGAGCGACTAAATAGAACACTTAAGAACTTATTAGGGAAGATAACTGAGGATCATCCTCAAGATTGGGATAGGGTTTTACCCGCGGCCCTCTTCGCGTACAGAGAGGTCCCCAATGAACATACAGGGTTTTCTCCCTTTGAACTTGTCTTTGGCGCGCGACCGCGCGGCCCAATGTCTTTGCTGCATGATCTTATAACAGCTGACAATATTGACGATGACACAAAATCTTCTTACGAGTATGTCATCGCGCTGAGACAGAAGATTATCGAAGCATGCAAATTGGCAACGTCCTCTTCTGAATTTGCTAAGCAGAAGGCAAGACAATTTGCTAATAAGAAGAGAACTTTACGACAACTTTGTCCTGGTGACAAAGCATTTGTTTTGCTACCTTGTCGTGAAAATAGACTCCTTATTAGTTGGAAAGGTCCGTACGATATAATATCGAAAATTTCAGATGTTGACTACATCGTCGATATCAACGGGAAGCATAAAACCTTCCACATCAATATGCTTACGGAGTTCCATGAACGTCCTGACTATCTACACAGCCTATTTTCCAGGCAACGGACGATTCTCATGTCAAACATGGTCATTACTCATCACTGTCTGTAATACAGGATGAGGAAACAAGTTTTTCGGATGTTAATCTTCCGCTTCCAATGATCCCACTTCATTCTAGTGAATCATGGAAAGACGTTACTGTTTCTCCTGATTTGTCTCTAGGAGAACGGCGACAAGTTTCGTCTATGTTACAAACATTTCAGGATGTCCTCACTGACATCCCTGGACAAACTCATGTCATTGAGCATGACATTGTTCTAACTGAACATACTCCAATTAGGGTTAGACCTTATCCTATCCCTATACATTTCCAAACACAGGTTGAAAAGGAGTTGGATGAAATGATAGATTTACAAATAATCGAACCATCCACTTCTGCATATTCTTCGCCGATGGTTATTGTTCGAAAAAAAGACAATAACATACGTCTTTGCGTTGACTATCGCAAATTGAATCAAGTTACGAAGTTCGATGCTGAACCTATGCCTTTACTAGAAGAGCTACTTACTCGTCTTTCTAAATCGCATTTTTTCACTAAACTTGATTTGTCTAAAGGATATTGGCAAGTTCCATTATCCGAACGCGCCAAACCTCTTACCGCTTTCTCTACTCCCAGAGGCCTTTTCCAATGGAATTTTATGCCTTTCGGCCTTATGAACGCACCAGCTACATTTGTACGCATGATGCGTCGAATCCTATCGTATCGGTCAGATGTCATTGCTTATCTAGACGACATCTGTCTTTTCAGCGATACTTGGGAAGATCACTATTCAGGGTTAGTTGAATTATTATCAACTCTGCGTGAGTATAACCTGACAGCAAAACCATCTAAAGCTTGTATTGGCTTTAGCGAAATTGCTTTCTTAGGCCATCGAGTAGGTCACGGTTTCTTGAAGACAGAAGACCATAATATCACTAAGATACTTAACATCTCTATCCCTAGGACTAAAAAGCAAGTGCGAAGTCTTTTAGGTCTCATACAATTTTATGGACGTTTCATTCCGAATCTGTCCTCTATCATGGCACCTCTCTCTACACTATTAAAGAAAGGGTCGCCTAACATGGGTTCACTGGTCTCATGAATGCCAATCTTCACTAGAGAAGATCAAAACTATGTTTTCATCACCACCTATTTTAGTGTTACCTACAACAGATAAGACATTTGTTCTTCGTAGTGACGCTTCATCCACTGGGATTGGAGCGGCACTAATGCAAGAGTACTCTGGAACTCTGCATCCTGTAATGTATATATCCAGAAAACTTAATGCTGCAGAAAGGAATTACTCGGTTTTAGACCGTGAATTATTGGCAATGGTTTGGTCAATTCTCAAACTCCAAAGATTCCTTCTGGGCGCGCATTTCGTAGTGGAAACTGACCAAAAAGCTCTTACGGCTATCCAAAGTAAGAACTTGAAGAGCTCGAGATCAACTCGATACGCAATCGCTCTTCAACCTTTTCATTTCTCGGTACGAGCTATCCGTGGTTCAGAAAATGTGATGGCGGACATTCTGTCCAGATGCCCACATGATGCCACTTAACTGTTAAATATTGGATTTTTTAATATGTATAACTTTACAACAGTTATTTTTTGTTTCTTTACTAAGATACACATTTGTAATTTAATAATAGAATGATGGTATCTCTACTTAGCGGTTTATTGATGTTTATTCACCGCTGTTCTTTGATGATTGTTTCTTCATAAATCATAAATTTAAGATTATAGTGTGAATTTTTGGTATGCATTGTATAATTACCAGAATTGTATTATACGTACATCACACCTTCCTGGAAACATTTATTCGTAGAGAAACAATTTCTCTCAGATTTTGAGATATATTCTCACCGGTCATATTAGGAATTATAGTTATTCCTGATATTTTCATCTGCGCAGTATTCTTGCGTTGTGAGCCTATTCTACGTTGCTCCTAGATGTATTTAAAAAAAAAAAAATTTTTTTTTTTTTTTTTTCCCGGGAGGTGTGGTAAGACTGTAAAGTGCAATCTTTACTATCTTGCAATATAATACATTTATATACTTATTATGTTCGCAAATATTTTGTAAACAAAGTATTTCCTTTTTAAGTGCTTAAGGAGAAGTCATTTTTGAGTTACTTCCCTTGAAAGGAGTTCCGTCATCTTCGATCGGACTCCGCGGACGATTTAGGCCTACTGCGATTTATTCTTTGGCTGGGTAGGAATAGATTGTTCTTGCTTCAGTATATCTATGGCCTGAATTTATACGTAGTGTTTGTATGAGTAGGACGAGTCTGTCTTATATATGGATATCTTTACATTTCTAAGTCGAACTATGTTGGTTGTCGCTAGAAAAGGTCAAAGGCTATGCAGCGGAAGTATCGCTAGCAAGGGGTGTGATTCATGGCTGTCATCCTGTCGGGATGTCGAATTTTGTTGTAGCCGGCTTATCGCCGAAAAAGTGATCTATAAGTAGATGGGGAAAAGTGATAGTCATTTAGACATGTTGTATGTACTTTACCCCAGTGTTTATTCTCTTTTGCCAAGGAATGGCAAAGTTATATTTCGCATAGAAAGGTAAAACCACAATTTATTATGAACTTGGGCTTCGCCATCGTTGTCGATAAGCAGATGCACAGTGGTACTTTTGAAAAGAATATTTATTCAAAGGAAGATGACATTCCTATGTATCAGCACTAGATTATATGATATTATTCAATTACCTCTATGATAGAAGCTATGAAGAAATGAGGACATTTAACGAATGACCAATTTTGGTCTGTATCCAATAGTGAGTGAAGCTCACGAGAGAAGCACAGCCATGTTGAAATCCATATACTTTGTATTTATCGAGTGAGAAAAAGGGATGCCTGTACTATCGCTCGATGAACCAAGAGATCACTGCTACATGTGAGAACCCATGTCTGGGATTCCTATATCTTTATGAAAAAAATATATATATTGAACTTTACGTGAAGGGATATTCGCTAGACGAGGTTAGGTCTAGGAGCCTTCCTATATATTGGTTATGGTCTGACGTGCCCAGTCAGTAAAGCCAGATGATTTACATGATGGAACTCTGAATGCTTATTTACGAATGCTCCATTATGATATTTGCCAAGCATGAATGCTAACTTAAGATGATATTCCTGTGATCAACATTATGCTGTCTATGTCGACATTTGTTCCTGTAACCATACACGTACTGTCCAAGTGTGCGTCTCATTAAATGTTATAAAAAGACCACCGTAGTTCCAGTACTTCTTGAATTCGAACAGTGTGAGTATGAGTGATGTACTACCAACCTGTCAACTCTATCGAATCATTCTACCATTCGCGTTCTGACATTCATATACACACTCATTGTCTACACTCACATTCTTGTCGGAGCCTCATCACGTTCCAGGACAAGATGACCTGTATGACCAAAACTGTGCTGGGTTTAATGAGTTGACAATCGTTACACTTTACTACACCAGTCCCAACATCTACATTTATCAACTGGTGGACATTCACGTCATTTAACAAATAAAGCGTGATTCAACAACTAGTAGCCAGTATGAGTTAACAACTACAGAGTTTAACAACTGGTGTGCCAGCTTCCTGGGTCAACCTGCACAGTGACCATATTGAGAAGTAAACTACTGAGACCAGACGTTCCTTGGGGTCTGTTACGACACACAAATACATCAACAGTACAACTCTACAGTGATGTCAGCGTGACCTGTCCTGTCGAGAGTATGCAGTAACTAGGTCAGCGTTTGTTGACATTTGGTTCGTTGGACATTTGCCATACAACTGACAGTGTTACACAGCAAGCTTGGTTGAAACATAGAACATTACACATCAGGACTGGAGAATATTTGACAGTGTTTGCGAAAGGAAATGTTATTGAACTGAGAAGTCCTACATCGATTGTTATCATTCACATCAACGATGGAGCTTCTATTTCTGTGTTGAATTTAAAATAATTAGACCAGAAGTATTTGTTTAATAAAGTACCACAGTACTGTACTATTAGGCAGTGTAACTGAGCCTTCTTTACAACACATTCTTTCTGCAACACTCTATTTACATCATATTGCCATACTATTTATGCATTTATGTATTTATGTTTAAATATTTATATGTGATATTTGTTTGTATCCAGCGGGTTGTTGTTTTGGTTGGGCGGTGTCACACAACAGAGTATCCCACGTAATAGAGGGTCTGATGTGTGCGTTTCTATAGGTGCAATTTTCTTGATTGAAAATTTGCTGCGACAGCTGTTGCTATTAGTGTTAGCTGTGAAGACTGTACTCATTGTTGTTTTTGTAATATTCCTCTGTTCTTTAGTTTGTTTTGATTTGTTTGTAATTTGTTGGTCTACCCTATTCTATCTTTCAGTTCTATTCTCAATTTATATTTATATACTGTGGCGTTATTTGTATTTGTTATCCTCTTGCGGTTTATCTTTTATTGTTTTTCCCATTTGATTTATTTCATTTCCGCAAATGTTTTCATGTTCTTCTGTATAACTGTTTTGTTTTGTGCCTGATCGACATACACTATTTAAAATATAGTTGATCATATAAATTGATGTACAAGAATCAACTGATAGTTAATTGCTATTACTAAAGGTACACAGTTGATGATATAAAACACTATTTCTGGTGCACTGCACTTATATTATAGAGTGAACCAGCAACTTATAGCTGTTATTATATAAGGATTTATACAAGACCTTTGTAAGGCTTGTTTCCCACAGTGATTGGGATAGTTAAGTACTATTTTCCACAGGTTACAAAGTTATCATACAAGGTCTTTGATTAAGACTAAGAAAGTGAATTTATTTACTTTTGCAAATTACTGATCTTATTAGACAAGATGTCTACATTAGATTATTTTATCACACAAGGCAAGGCTCTTGATAAGACTGGTCAGCAATTAGAAGAATGGGCAGTTGCTCAAGAGAACAAAGCATTAGCTGCAGAAGAAAGAAAAGTTGCTGCTACTGCTGAAGAAAGAAACACATTGATTGAAGAAAAGAAATTAGCAGCTGAGGAGAAAAGATTAGAAGCTGAGGAAAAAAAATTACAAAGAGAGGATGAACAAAAGAAATTGCAGATACAGACTGATGAAAAAAGATTCCAGATGGAAATGGAAAAAGAGAAAAGAAAAGATGAGGCTGCTGCTGAAGAGAAAAAATTACAAGCTGCTGCCAACGAGAAATAATTACAAGCTGCTGCAGAAGAGAGAAAAATTACAAGCTGAAGCTCAAGAGAAAAAAAGCAATAAGAGAAAAAACATGAACACCAAAAAGAACTTTTAGCATTTGAGTTAGAAAAGTTAAAGTTAACAAACATAAGTGATGGTAATCAAGCATCTGGTGGTAATGGTAAACCCTTTACTTACAAGGTCAAGGTACCAGCGTTCAACCCTTCCAGTGATGACATAACATTCTGGCTAAATAGATTTGAACGCTCGTGTCGAGCCCATAATGTGGACAAATCACAATATGCTAACCAGTTATCAGAAAATCTGAAAGGTGATTCTCTGACTAGTTTAAGTTTGGTTGAAGAGGCTGACAAAGATAACTATGATGTTATTAGGGCAGCCTTATTAAAGAAGTATCAGTTGTCTGAAGAGGGTTATCGGAAGTTGTTTAAGACAATGGTGCCTGAGGCAGGTGTAGAATTCTCAGAATTCATTGCAAGGACACGTCTTACATTTGATCGTTGGATTGAGCTATCCAAAACAGAAAAGACTTATGAAGCCCTTATGGACTTGATACTCAGAGACAAGATTATGTCAAGTATAAATAAACCTTTCCTCGAATTCTTACATGAGCGTAAACCTAAGTCTCTAAAAGAAATGGAACAGTATTGTACCCAATACGTCACTGCACATCCGGACGTAGCTATTAGCAACAGTAAGGTTAAAGAAGGTATGCCAGTTGCTTCTGCAACACCATACAACCCTAATCACTCTCACAAATTCCAAGGACCTCAAAATAAGTTTAATAAAAAAGGTAACTATTACAGTTATCAGAACCAAGGTAACCAATCATTTCAGGGTTCTTCTTCGAATACCTGGAGAAGAGCTGACAGCCCTCGATTCAGGGGTGGTCATAATTACAGGAACTTTCGCAAAGGAAGTCATTCTAGAAACTATCCAAGTTTTCCTTCATGGAGACAACAGGATCATAATTACCGAGATACTCATTATAATGAATATGATGATAGTAACCAAAGGAGCTATGATTCAAACCCGAGTAGGGGTTATAATAGTGGAAACAATGATAAGTACAGAGGCAATAATAACAGAGGTAGAGCACAATTCAAAAAACATAAAGCTCATTACCAGGCGAACTCTGCACAGCAAGAGTCCCACGAAGCCTATAAACAAAATAAAGATAATGATGACTCTAATAATATGGCATGTGCCGCTTTTGATTTTGGGAGAGCATCTCAGTGCCCCCAATGCAAAACATTATTTGAGCCAACCACAGTGTCTACTTTAAGCTGTGGGCATCCTCTTCCCGCTCTTCCTGCGTCAATCGCGCATGATGGGAGAGGTTCTCTTGTCTTACACAAAGGTTTAGTAAATGACAATCCAGTCTCAGTACTTTTTGATTCTGGATGCACAACTATTGGGGTTAGGCAGTCACTCATAGATCCTTCTCATTCTACAGGCAAAGTAGTCAAATGCGTAACATTTGGCGGCACCATAGAGAAATACTCTACCGCTATCATTAGGATTGCTACTCCTTTCTTCACAGGAGATGTACACGCATGTCTTTTGCCGAATCCGATCGCTGATCTTATCATCGGTCGCATTCACGGAGTCAAAGAATGCACTCCGGAGCAAATTTCCGTTTGGGAAAATCAAAATATGCAATCTGCTAATGCGGTAGTCACTAGAGCTCAAGCTCTCAATATGCCTGAAACTTCATCTGTTGAAGATAATGAAGTGCATAACCAAGATGATCCCTTGGTAATTTCTCGTGACTCGTTTATAAAACAACAAGAAGAAGATCCGACTCTTAAGAAATTCTTCACTCTTGTAACGAAAGGTGATCCGAATAAAGATTCAAATTGTAAATCTTGGATTACAATGAAGAATGGCGTACTTGTACGTATGGTGCAAGACTCCACTAAGTCAAGTCATTCTCAGATTCTTGTACCCAAGAATTTGAGAGTTAAGATCTTACAACATGCACACGACTCTCAGTGTGCTGGTCACATGGGTTTTTCCCGTACAAAGTCAAGAGTTCTTGCGGCTTTCTTTTGGCCTTTTGTGAACAAGGACATACGGATCTATTGTCGATCCTGTAAAGTATGTCAAGAAGTCAAATCCAAAGGTCCTCGTCATGCTGCGCCTATTCAGGCTGCAGATATTCCTATTCGTCCATTCCAGAAAATGGCGATAGACATCATTGGTCCATTCAAGATCAAATCTGCTAGAGGACATCAGTTTATCTTAACGTGTGTAGACATGTGCACACGTTGGCCAGAGGCTATCCCTCTAAAGAGCATTACTACCGCTGACATTGCAGATGCTCTTTGGCTTATATTTTCTCGGCTGGGATTCCCCGGAGAAATATTATCAGATCATGGCACCCAACTGATATCGGATACCATGTCTCAAGTAATGTCTACTCTACAGATAGAGAGATCTTTGAGTAGCATCTATCATCCTATGTCCAATGGGATGGTCGAGCGACTAAATAGAACACTTAAGAACTTATTAGGGAAGATAACTGAGGATCATCCTCAAGATTGGGATAGGGTTTTACCCGCGGCCCTCTTCGCGTACAGAGAGGTCCCCAATGAACATACAGGGTTTTCTCCCTTTGAACTTGTCTTTGGCGCGCGACCGCGCGGCCCAATGTCTTTGCTGCATGATCTTATAACAGCTGACAATATTGACGATGACACAAAATCTTCTTACGAGTATGTCATCGCGCTGAGACAGAAGATTATCGAAGCATGCAAATTGGCAACGTCCTCTTCTGAATTTGCTAAGCAGAAGGCAAGACAATTTGCTAATAAGAAGAGAACTTTACGACAACTTTGTCCTGGTGACAAAGCATTTGTTTTGCTACCTTGTCGTGAAAATAGACTCCTTATTAGTTGGAAAGGTCCGTACGATATAATATCGAAAATTTCAGATGTTGACTACATCGTCGATATCAACGGGAAGCATAAAACCTTCCACATCAATATGCTTACGGAGTTCCATGAACGTCCTGACTATCTACAGCCTATTTTCCAGGCAACGGACGATTCTCATGTCAAACATGGTCATTACTCATCACTGTCTGTAATACAGGATGAGGAAACAAGTTTTTCGGATGTTAATCTTCCGCTTCCAATGATCCCACTTCATTCTAGTGAATCATGGAAAGACGTTACTGTTTCTCCTGATTTGTCTCTAGGAGAACGGCGACAAGTTTCGTCTATGTTACAAACATTTCAGGATGTCCTCACTGACATCCCTGGACAAACTCATGTCATTGAGCATGACATTGTTCTAACTGAACATACTCCAATTAGGGTTAGACCTTATCCTATCCCTATACATTTCCAAACACAGGTTGAAAAGGAGTTGGATGAAATGATAGATTTACAAATAATCGAACCATCCACTTCTGCATATTCTTCGCCGATGGTTATTGTTCGAAAAAAAAAGACAATAACATACGTCTTTGCGTTGACTATCGCAAATTGAATCAAGTTACGAAGTTCGATGCTGAACCTATGCCTTTACTAGAAGAGCTACTTACTCGTCTTTCTAAATCGCATTTTTTCACTAAACTTGATTTGTCTAAAGGATATTGGCAAGTTCCATTATCCGAACGCGCCAAACCTCTTACCGCTTTCTCTACTCCCAGAGGCCTTTTCCAATGGAATTTTATGCCTTTCGGCCTTATGAACGCACCAGCTACATTTGTACGCATGATGCGTCGAATCCTATCGTATCGGTCAGATGTCATTGCTTATCTAGACGACATCTGTCTTTTCAGCGATACTTGGGAAGATCACTATTCAGGGTTAGTTGAATTATTATCAACTCTGCGTGAGTATAACCTGACAGCAAAACCATCTAAAGCTTGTATTGGCTTTAGCGAAATTGCTTTCTTAGGCCATCGAGTAGGTCACGGTTTCTTGAAGACAGAAGACCATAATATCACTAAGATACTTAACATCTCTATCCCTAGGACTAAAAAGCAAGTGCGAAGTCTTTTAGGTCTCATACAATTTTATGGACGTTTCATTCCGAATCTGTCCTCTATCATGGCACCTCTCTCTACACTATTAAAGAAAGGGTCGCCTAACATGGTTCACTGGTCTCATGAATGCCAATCTTCACTAGAGAAGATCAAAACTATGTTTTCATCACCACCTATTTTAGTGTTACCTACAACAGATAAGACATTTGTTCTTCGTAGTGACGCTTCATCCACTGGGATTGGAGCGGCACTAATGCAAGAGTACTCTGGAACTCTGCATCCTGTAATGTATATATCCAGAAAACTTAATGCTGCAGAAAGGAATTACTCGGTTTTAGACCGTGAATTATTGGCAATGGTTTGGTCAATTCTCAAACTCCAAAGATTCCTTCTGGGCGCGCATTTCGTAGTGGAACTGACCAAAAAGCTCTTACGGCTATCCAAAGTAAGAACTTGAAGAGCTCGAGATCAACTCGATACGCAATCGCTCTTCAACCTTTTCATTTCTCGGTACGAGCTATCCGTGGTTCAGAAAATGTGATGGCGGACATTCTGTCCAGATGCCCACATGATGCCACTTAACTGTTAAATATTGGATTTTTTTTAATATGTATAACTTTACAACAGTTATTTTTTGTTTCTTTACTAAGATACACATTTGTAATTTAATAATAGAATGATGGTATCGCTACTTAGCGGTTTATTGATGTTTATTCACCGCTGTTCTTTGATGATTGTTTCTTCATAAATCATAAATTTAAGATTATAGTGTGAATTTTTGGTATGCATTGTATAATTACCAGAATTGTATTATACGTACATCACACCTTCCTGGAAACATTTATTCGTAGAGAAACAATTTCTCTCAGATTTTGAGATATATTCTCACCGGTCATATTAGGAATTATAGTTATTCCTGATATTTTCATCTGCGCAGTATTCTTGCGTTGTGAGCCTATTCTACGTTGCTCCTAGATGTATTTAAAAAAAAAATTTTTTTTTTTTTTTTTCCCGGGAGGTGTGGTAAGACTGTAAAGTGCAATCTTTACTATCTTGCAATATAATACATTTATATACTTATTATGTTCGCAAATATTTTGTAAACAAAGTATTTCCTTTTTAAGTGCTTAAGGAGAAGTCATTTTTGAGTTACTTCCCTTGAAAGGAGTTCCGTCATCTTCGATCGGACTCCGCGGACGAATCTAGGCCTACTGCGATTTATTCTTTGGCTGGGTAGGAATAGATTGTTCTTGCTTCAGTATATCTATGGCCTGAATTTATACGTAGTGTTTGTATGAGTAGGACGAGTCTGTCTTATATATGGATATCTTTACATTTCTAAGTCGAACTATGTTGGTTGTCGCTAGAAAAGGTCAAAGGCTATGCAGCGGAAGTATCGCTAGCAAGGGGTGTGATTCATGGCTGTCATCCTGTCGGGATGTCGAATTTTGTTGTAGCCGGGCTATCGCCGAAAAAGTGATCTATAAGTAGATGGGGAAAAGTGATAGTCATTTAGACATGTTGTATGTACTTTACCCCAGTGTTTATTCTCTTTTGCCAAGGAATGGCAAAGTTATATTTCGCATAGAAAGGTAAAACCACAATTTATTATGAACTTGGGCTTCGCCATCGTTGTCGATAAGCAGATGCACAGTGGTACTTTTGAAAAGAATATTTATTCAAAGGAAGATGACATTCCTATGTATCAGCACTAGATTATATGATATTATTCAATTACCTCTATGATAGAAGCTATGAAGAAATGAGGACATTTAACGAATGACCAATTTTGGTCTGTATCCAATAGTGAGTGAAGCTCACGAGAGAAGCACAGCCATGTTGAAATCCATATACTTTGTATTTATCGAGTGAGAAAAAGGGATGCCTGTACTATCGCTCGATGAACCAAGAGATCACTGCTACATGTGAGAACCCATGTCTGGGATTCCTATATCTTTATGAAAAAATATATATATTGAACTTTACGTGAAGGGATATTCGCTAGACGAGATTAGGTCTAGGAGCCTTCCTATATATTGGTTATGGTCTGACGTGCCCAGTCAGTAAAGCCAGATGATTTACATGATGGAACTCTGAATGCTTATTTACGAATGCTCCATTATGATATTTGCCAAGCATGAATGCTAACTTAAGATGATATTCCTGTGATCAACATTATGCTGTCTATGTCGACATTTGTTCCTGTAACCATACACGTACTGTCCAAGTGTGCGTCTCATTAAATGTTATAAAAAGACCACCGTAGTTCCAGTACTTCTTGAATTCGAACAGTGTGAGTATGAGTGATGTACTACCAACTTGTCAACTCTATCGAATCATTCTACCATTCGCGTTCTGACATTCATATACACACTCATTGTCTACACTCACATTCTTGTCGGAGCCTCATCACGTTCCAGGACAAGATGACCTGTATGACCAAAACTGTGCTGGGTTTAATGAGTTGACAATCGTTACACTTTACTACACCAGTGTCGTGAAATATTCTAATCCACATATATAAATTATCAGGTAAATATAAAGCCTAATAAATACATTTAATAAAGAAAAGAGCAATGGTAAAATAACAGTGCTGTCACAATGACAGTACTCGAAATCCCCCTTGTTTTCTACTTCGTCGGCAAATTGTAACGCTTTCACGTTGATAGTAAAAGCCTACTGTATTATTACCCGCGTTCTTCAATGAAACGTGTGCTGTATTTCTTGCAAAAACATTGAGATACCAAGCTGAACAATGACCTAATTTTAATATTTCATTCATTCCATTTTATACACGGCGTAACTAAAGACAGATGGACTAAAGGATAGAGAGAAGGGAGAGGCATAAAGCCGAACACGTGCAACACAAAACACGCGTCGCGCGATACACAATTACTACTATCACGCGTGTAAGGCCACATGCACTAACTTTTTCGGACGGACAGTGATAAATTCACTACCCTTCCCAGAGTTTGGTTTTTAAATCCTGAAAAACTCTTATTAGAAAGATGACAATAGATGGGTTTACGTTTGAAAACATTACAGTACCCAGACAGCACATCTTCGAAACAGGAGGTAGAAGGAATTGCATATTTTGAACGCAGCATTTTAGCTCTATTAAATATATATATTTGGGTTCCTTAGGGTTTGCTGACAAAGAATATGTACAACGTTATGCAAATAGTCTAGGAATTAACAAGTTATAGCCAAAATAAAATGATGGTGCTGTCAGACAACACCCAAAATCAGAATCGCTCAGTGGTAGATTTTTTTTTACACCACCATTGTACGGGAAATGGGCCACAAGTTACATTTGAACTGATTGGCTGGAATGATATGTAAGGCTAAACACGATTAGTCGGGCTATAAATGCTATCCTTGGTTGTTAGGGGAGACGTAGGAAGTTTAAATTTTTTCAAACACTTGTCGAAACGTGGCTCCATTGGCCAGACTCGCTGATATACTCACTTAGGAGCGTTAGTTCGAGACCACTAGTTCAAATAAGCTTGATAAAGCAACAGTGCGTTGAAGCCAGCTCATATTTTTGCTAAATAAAAGCCTGGAACATAAGCAGATGGGAATTTGTGCCAGTATTTGTGCCAGAATTCATTGCTAATCAACGTATCTGTGTTTGTTTCCATGAATTGTGGTAAGCTTGAAACATTCAGTATCTTTTAATGAAAATTGAATGTGAATTGTTAATTTATGCCTGTATATATGTGTAGTTCAGTAGCAAACATGATGTAAAGCCTATAATGCTCCAGCCTGAACAGAAGGTGTCGGAGGAAAGTAAAACGGCATGGAATGGCCAAACAGTACACTGACACCTAGATGATTGACTAGAAAGAAATAATGCTGGAAGTGCAGAGGCGTAGTAACCATTAAGGAGGTTAATACTGGTATAAAGTATTTCAGATGAAGCTGACAGTTGGCCTAACGCTCTGAACTCAATGTTTGTGATGTATTGTGCTCAGTGTAAAAAGAGAGTATAAATTAGTTATGAAGTAGAAGGTACATCCTTCTTGTTTTCAGGGACCGTGGTCTTGATGGTATTGAGCAGCACCTGGTCAGAGCTTTGCTGAATCCAGAGTCGGACAGCATACTCCTTGGTCCATTTAGCTATCAGTGAGGTGTCTCCAGAGCACAGGGGAGAAATCGAGCAGAGGAGTCCTTTCCTGCCGCCATCACGCAAGATAAGCTGATGTGGCCAGCTGAGCTCAAAATTATGTACCCCCATCTTAAAATAACATTGTAACATAAACTTAAGAGGGGAAGTAAATTGTTTTAATATCAGGAACTGAGAACATCTCCAATACTAGTTCCAATAAAGACAAACTATTGAAGTCATGATGACAAATACCAACAGAGCTTGAACAAAACAAAACCAGTATTACCTCATAACAACTGACACACATAGGATACTTTTAATAATATATGTCACTACAATATTCATATTGATAAATTCTGTACATATAACTTGTAATTAAAATTGATTGTGATTCCTGGTTCCCTTTGTATTTGAATCAGGACACATATTCATTCATGACAGAAATGAATACATATTGTTATTTGAAAAGTTATCAGTGACTTCTTTAAGATATCCTTGTAGAGTGTTTTATGTATGTGAGTGTCACAGTGTTGTCAAGTGTGGTGGAATAAATTAAATTGTTTATCTGTCTGTTGTTGTTATGACTTACACTTCATCATACACATACCCTAGACATACAACGTAGTCATCACACTATTCCAGAATAATTCTGACTGAGATATATATATATATATGTGGCAGCAAGTAAGGTTATCTATAATACACTACTCTTATTAGATATAGATACCTTCACAGCTGATCTCAGTCAGTACACTAAGTCCCCTATAAATATTTATAACATCCCACTTCACCACAACCAGTCCCAACATCTACATTTATCAACTGGTGGACATTCACGTCATTTAACAAATAAAGCGTGATTCAACAACTAGTAGCCAGTATGAGTTAACAACTACAGAGTTTAACAGATATATTCTTCATTACTGTATGGTGTAGAATTATAAGTTGAGAATCACTGATCTATAGAACACTGGAATGTTGTCATAACAATGGTCAGACATAAGAGAGAGAGGAGACAGGCGTGTACTGAAGAGAACTGAAAGCAAGAGAGAAGGATGCAATAAGTACAAAGCTGATGCACATACTGCTAAGAAATGTGATAATGCCTCTCTAATCTGACATAGATACGTGAAATAATCAGCAAATGTGATAAAAATTAATATGACCGAATTATAAGAAATAGAATAAAGACTGAATATCGAGAAGGTAAAATAGTATGTCGAAAGCCCGTATGTTAATAACAAAAACTAAATACAAATAATAAATGTCAAGTCCGCCATATTGTATGGTTCTGAAAAATGGAGAACAACAAAAACAACAAACAAACAGCTACAGACTTTCACAAGTGGATGGATGCTTGCGTGGAATAGAAGGATTGAAGTGGTATGACAAGATCACTAATGTGGAACTGATGACAAGATCACTAATATGGAACTGATGACAAGATCACTAATGTGGAACTGATGACAAGATCACTAATGTGGAACTGATGACAAGATCACTAATGTGGAACTGATGACAAGAACCAGACAAGTGCCGGTGGGCCAAGAGTTGAGAAGAAGACGCTGGAGATTGGTAGGACACACGTTGAGCAAACCTGTTGATAGCATTACAAGACAGTCCCTGTTCTGGATTCCCAGGGTAAGAGAGGAAGAGGAAGTCCAAAGAACATGGAGAAGAGAGACAGACATGAAGGGGACGAAAAAAGAAATGGAAAAAAAAGCACTGAGCTGATGGCACGGCACAGGAAGGGTTGGCATACGTTTGTTGAAGGCCTGTTCTCCTTGAGTCGTTGAAGGATGGTGATGATGGTGAAGAAGTAATGCATCCAAGAATTTAAAAATGCAAATAAAAATAGGAAAACAGACAGAAAAAGATGGAGCATAAATGATAAAACTTGTGATGAAAGACGATCAGACATGTATGGATCAGATGAAAGACGATCAGACATGTATGGATCAGAAGAAAAGCAAGTCAAAGGAGACAGAACGACAGAAGAAGATGAGATAAGGTTAAGACGCACAGAATCAATAAATGAAAGAGAATATAAAGAAAAGACACTAAACGAGTAGGAATTAACAAACATAAACAAATCTATATGTAAATGTATAACATATATAATATATGTGTGTGTGTCACGGGATTTACCTCTCCTTTGCTATGCAGTAGTGGTCCACCAGTGGCTAAAACTCAAGAGTATCTAAAATGGGTCTTGGCAGAGCTGTAGATAGAAGGATACTGATGCATCTATCTCAAGGGAGCTTCAAAAGATGTTTTCAGAAGTCAAGAATAATGCTGCATAGTGCAGAGCACTATTAACTTATATCTGATCCGGAACCTTTTGTAAAGTTTTAAGCAGTGGTGTAGCTTGTTCGAACCCCCAGGTGGTGTAATCTAGCGAAATTCCTGTTATAAGTATTTTTGGCTCTATGGCTGTACCTATATGTATATTAAATATTTTAAATCATACATGTGCTCTCTTATCTATAAGAACTGAATCAACTATGGATTTGGTAAAATAACATACAACAAATTTAATAATCAATTAGTCTTTAACAAATTTTAATAAATATGGATGAAAGTTACTTTAGAGGTTTTTTAAAAATGTCTTCACTGAGACTTAATTGGGGACTGATGATTATTGGCCGTTGCTTGCGCCTGTTACAAAAAAACTTAACTGGCTGAGTACTGCAATGGGTCGTTGTCAGGTCTTTTGTGATGAGGACTCTTCTCTAGAGGCGTCTAGATGAACTTCACTCCTAATGTCAAGGTGGGTGTCTTCACAACGTGTCCACTGTAGGTAGTTGGTGTTGAACCCAGCTTCTTGAATCACAAGATAGTGGCGAAGATTCTAACTTCAGATTGGTCTGGTACTAAGAATCGTCTTGTAACTTCGAACCACGAACTTTAGAAAAAATGCAAGAACAAATGTCTCTGCTAAGTACATTTGTGGGCTGAAGATTAACAGACGCCTTGTCTCGCTGTCCACCACCAATGTTAGCCTCTCTGAATAATTATTCTCCCTGAGTGTACATAAGATAACTCAGGGAATATGATTAAAAATCACCGTTATTCTTCTGGTTGCTTAAATGGAGAAAATGTGTCTGGAAAGGGCGAGTGCAATGATTTACCTGAACTAACATTATAAAAACACACATATCTCACAAAATGATACTTTACACCCTATGCACATGTGAGGTAATCATCTCACTGCTCCATTCGGAGTCTGGGATCGCTTCTGCTTTCGCTTTCCTGAGCAAACTAGCATATAGCAAACACAAGTGCTTGCTGTAGTGGTTTATGAACATACAATTGACATATGTTGAGGTTGCCAGCCTCCTATGACTGGTATAACCTCTTAGCAAGTACAGACATGTCAAATTCACATTTGTTTAAAATATATGTTTACACTCACCCCAAATGGGATATACAGTCTCCCGGCACAGTAGAATGGACATAGCAACTTTGATTTGATGCTTCGAACACTCGGTCTGGGGTAGTGTCAGAGTCCCTCTTATGACTTGTGTTCCTTACTCCTTAAGTTTCCAGTCTTTGTATTGTATTTAAAATTTCGGGTTCTCTTTTAAATTATAAAGACGCCCAAATACTTCGATATGTCACTTTTAATTTTGGAATTCTTTGTCCGATCCTTCTCTCTGGCTACTGGGAGTTGTTACTTGACGTTTGTTGAAAATGCAGTCTGATTTGTGTCTCCTACTTCACTAGATTATATTTGCATTTCTCAGTCCACGTCCCAGATGGCATTTTAGACAAACTTGCCAATAAGGGCTGAAGTTTATGTTAGGCTCTCGATTTAGACCAATCCTGTCTCTTTAGAACTATGTGGGTCGGGGTTTTAAATCATTAATCCCTGCGTGTTTTAAAATATTAATTTTAAAATTTAAACTCGTGACCTCTTTTAAATATGGCAGTAATACTTTCGATTGCATTCGTGCAAACCCACAAACACATCGGTGAACTTATTTCCTGGCTAATACCTTTCCCAACATAATCTCCCCAGACGGGTTATCTGTATTATTGATACAGAGATGGGCATCGGAAGCGATTACATATTATCATCTGTGTTTGCGTACATCTCCCAGACGGATTTACCAGACTAACAATCTGGTTTTTTTCCGTCGATTTGGCGAGAACGCCTTGTGTCAACAATGACCATTTCCATCAAAGGTGGCTTGACGACTTAAGTGATAAAAGCATTAGCCGCTGTCCTGTCTAATTAGCCATGAAATACTACGATTCACATGGTGAAACGTAAACAAGTCTGAGAGTGACTAGGCAAGAATGTAGGTTGAATAAAATATGGCAAATAATAGGACGATGAGTGAGAGAAAAAGGGGTCGAAAATATACACGCACATACTTTTCGTCACAATATATGAGCTATTAATCTTTCAATGTTTCTTCTTGCGAGTTTCATATTTTCGTTTCTTTGCTGTGAAACTTCCACAAAAATGTTTAATTACTTTCCGACATTTGAAGCCACCTCTACGAAAAATTCAACCATGTTTTCCACTTTTTATCCACTTTTTTAAAAATACGCATCTGTTGCTCTCTCTCTCTCTCTCTCTCTCTCTCTCTCTCTCTCTCTCTCTCTCTCTCTCTCTCTCTCTCTCTCTCTCTCTCTCTCTCTCTCTCTCTCTCTTTGTGTGTGTGTGTGTGTGTGTCTCTCTGTGACTTTTTTTCTCGCTCTGTTTCTTTCTCTCGCTCTGTCTCTGTCTCCCATTCTCTCTCTCATTCATATAGAAATACCTGAAGCAACCTCCAAAAAGCAATTCGGCCATGTCTTTCACTTTTTTCCCGTCTTTCTTATATATTTCTGATGGTCTCTCTCTTTCTGTCCCTCTCTCTCTCTTTCTCTTTCACTCTTTGTTTCTCTTTCTCTCTCCGCTAAATTATACTCCCACACCTGATGCCATCTCTAAAGAAACAATTGTCCATGTATTTGACTTTTTAATCATCTGCCTTTTTATATCTTTCTGATGCTCTCACGCTCTCTCTGCGTTTCTTTCTCTATCTCTCTTAAATTCTCTCTCTCTCTCTCTCTCTCTCTCTCTCTCTCTCTCTCTCTCTCTCTCTCTCTCTCTCTCTCTCCGCTAAATTATACTGCTACTCGTGAAGCTATCAAAATAAAACGTGTGTCCTGTCATTTAATCCTGTCTTTCAGATCTGTTTCTGATGCTCATTCTCTCTCTCTCTCTCTCTCTCTCTCTCTCTCTCTCTCTCTCTCTCTCTCTCTCTCTCTCTCTCTACTAATCCTAACATTTGTGTTATACAAACACCTTTATGAAGAAGAACTGATTCCGAGATACAAATGCAATATTGATACATCATCATCATCATCCGCTGCTATCTTCGCAAAGACGTTTGGCTGTAATGGATCTCCAACGTCTTCTGACTCTTGTCTTGATGGTGCACTCTGATATATTCTTTCCTGTCCATTTCTTGATGTTATCTTCCCACGTATAGCGCTGTCTTCCCCTTGCACGTTTGCCTTCAACTCTCTCTTCTATTACGATCTTCTGCAAGGTGTTATGTCTTTTTGTGTGGCCAAAATATTTTAGCTGCGTAATTTTGATCTCCTTCACTAGTTATCTTTTTATACCTAAGTTTTTTAGGACCTCCTTATCTTTCTATATATCCACATTTCGAGAGCCTGAATTATTTCTTTCAATTCCTTATTCATGGTTCATGTTTCTACACTATACAGTTATGAAGAATCTATATAAATAAAATTCTCAGTTTTAATTTGTGAGTTAACGGTTTAAATGTGAGTATTTGTCTCACGTTGTTGCATGTAGCTTTGGTCATTCATATTCCCTTCTTGATTTCTGGTTCACATCTGCCATCTTCTGTTATTATATGACCATGACTTTTTTTTTTTTCTGTAACCAGCGGCACTCGAGCTTTCCAGCTCTTTTGGCCCAAAGACATGTCATTGCGAGGCTGGGGGGGGGGGGGGGGGGGGGGGGGGGGCGGGGGGGGGTCAGTGGACTTTCCTTCCAACCCGGTCAGGAACTTCGCTCATTCCCATCCACATGGGATTTATGTGCAGGAGCCGTTCAGGTTATTCAGTCAAATTTCCGGTCGTAAACATTCCTTCAAACGCTGACGCTCGGGTTTGAACCATGAAAACCTGGTCGCCAGTACAACGCCTTAGCCATTACACCAATGCGGCTCCCTATGACCATGATATGGGAAGCTCTTGACTTGTTCCAGGAATTTTCCATTTATGCTTATCGTTAATGTTGGACGTATCGTCTGTTTTGCGAATTATCATAGTTTTTCTTTTCTCAATGTTAACCATTTTCGTGACTTATGCTTACTTGCTTCACTAATTCTTGTAAATCCTGTTCACTTTCAGTTAACAACACGGTATCATATGCAAATCTAAGGTTGTTTATTGACCGTCCACTGATGTTCAGTCCTGAATACATATGTGTCTTTTGCTAATTTAGTTTTTTTTATTTATTTGTCCCTTGTCGTGTTTAATTCCATTCTTTCCGTTCCACTCTCTTAAGAAACATGTACTTTCTAAGGATGACTGTACGCCAGGGGCAGGTAATTAACGAAAAACGTCTGGCACCTGGTGTGTATCCAATTGCGCATGCGTAATGAGACCGGAAGTAAGCGGTATTCCACGTAGTGCTCCCTGGTAAAGCGATGTTTCATGTATGCCGGTTTAACTTTTGTGTAATCTCTCCAGAATGTTGTTGCATTCTTCGAGTGCTTACTTCTACCTTCTGCCTTCTGTAAACATGGACCCCCTTTATTATTCTTTATTCCTTTCTGTTCTCTTTTTTTTTATCGGTCGCTTTGGCTGAAACAGAAATCTCAATCCTGACAGTTGTAAAATTTAACACTGAAAGCTTATTTGGACGAGCTGGCGAGGGTTAACTCCTATCTCACCTTCTAACCCACAAGCTACATCTACTTTGACGATGGTGTCAACCTGATGCAGCTCATATGTTATGCCGTAGTAATGCACTTTATGTGCAGAAGGTTAAAAATGAGTTAAATTTCCAGTGAAGTGCCGCTGTTATTCCTTTGAACATTATAGTTTTTTTTTGTTTTTTTTCTTTTTTAAATTCCAGAAATAGTTTCTACAGGGTGATACAAAAGTCACTTTTTGTTTTTAAATTGTTATTTCTTCACACTTATCTAAAACTAATTCATATAAAAATGATGTTAAGATAGCGAGAACTGAATGCGATTTTATAACATAAAATGCTGTGTTGTTGTTGTTGTTGTTGTTTAACTAGGGCTGCTGTGCTTCTCGCTCTTTTGTTGCCAATAACAAGTTGAAAATCCCTTGGTATTTTCTACACTGTAGATCTAGGCTTTTCCTGTGGCTATTCTGCCATTGCCAAAGATGTTGAGTTGAAGTCATGAGCTCCATTTTCTCCAGCTTGGCTTGCATTTAAAGGATCGTCACATCTGGTCCTAAGCTAGGGGTAAGAAGTGCATGCCTCGCCATCCAAGGGGACTCTCCAACTATGCAGAGCTAAAATACTGTGCCCTGGTTCTGGGCTCTCCCAAGGAATTGTCACTCCTGCACAGAGCCACTTCTCAGCTCCCCCTACCTATCACTTGTCCATAGTGAGATCCTCCTGCATGCAGTCAACCAGGTCAAAGCCAAAGAATCACACCTCTGGGGCTCAAGTGACTTCTCCAAGTTTAATGTGCAATGCTGGGTTCCCAACAAGTTTCACTACAGGGCGGAAACCCCTTGAAGTGTGTGAATGATTTAAAGAGTCCATGACGGCGTAATTAGCTTCACAGACAGAAGTTCACTTCCATATATTTATATTGTAGCATTGTGCATAGCTAGTGGTCATATAAGGTTGACTCCAGATATGACTCCATGCATTAAAATGCTATGTCACATTAACATTATATCTTCGGGTAAGATTCTGTCTGATCAGCATATGACGTCATAGCTGGCAGTATTATTTACCGTATACTGTAACGTCCTTTTTATTGGCCAGTTTAAATTTTATTTTATTTAATTTTGTTTTAGGAAAACAAAATTATGAAACTTATTAATTCTATCAGGTGTTGGTCCCTGTCTTGACATTTGTTTAAAGTATATAAAAAAGGTAGTCTCATAGCAGATACTGCCGTAGGGGAATACAGTGTTAGATACTTTACTAAAATAGGTCCAGAGGTGACAAGTTACCTTCCTCGCTGCCTTTTCCTTTCCTATCTCAAAGTCAGGTACTCATTTATAGCTGGGTAGACTGGAGCGTGTCGATACCGTGAATCGAACCCGGCACCTTTGCCGCGAGAGACTAGAGCTCTAACTACTAGTCAAGTTATAGACTTTTATACTTATAAATGGGTGCTCGTCCAGGATAGCAGATTTGTACTGGTATGACAAGATCACCAATAGGGAACTGATGGAAGAAACTAAACAACTACCAGTGGAGCAAGAGGTATGGAAAAGCGATGGCTTTGGTTAGAACGCACAGTAAAAAACCAGCTGACATTAATTACAGGGCGGTCTTTGGGCTTGAAACCCCCTGAGTAAGACGAAAAAAGACAAACTCTACACGAAGAAGGGAATGTCAGACAAACTTGACAAGGATAAAGACAGCATTCAAAGACGGATGACACTGTCAAAGACGGATGACACTGTCAAAGACAGATGGCACTGGACAAGATAGCTTAGACTGAATTGGTTGAAGGTTCAAGCCAGCGGTAGGCAACCCAGGAAGTGTAAAGATCTACTTTAGAAATACTGAGGTCTCCAAAGATCTATCTTGATTAGGTCAGTTCTATTTTCAAGTTTCAGAGTATCTGAAGACTGAAACAAATACAGCCTATATATAACTTTTATCTTTGCCGGATAATCTGGTTCATGAAATTACATCGAAAGAGCGATGGAATAGTCAAACTGATTTTATTTGGTTTAATTTAGTTTGGTTTGGTTTCGGTTTTAACGACTTTCTTCATTGCGCTCCGACAAATCCAATCTTGCTCCGATCTCCTCCCTTAGATCACACAAGGAAGATCTCAGCGAAGTGCACGAACTCCGTAGCACCGGCAAGAATCCCAATGTGTGTATATAGGAATCACACATTCTATAAATATTTTTGTGGTGGGTAGGTTTCTAATTTTTAAATTTTGCCATGCCAGCGGCTTTATGTCCTACTCTTTACGATTTCTAGCTGCCGTGGGATTTTTAACGTGCGCAACTTGCACACGGGACCTCCTTTTTTTTGCCCTTATCCGAGAAGGCTAGGCATCCAATCTCACTACACAGGAGACGAAGGGGGAGTATGACATCATTAGGATCACTGGTTCGGGACAAAAAATTTCCATAAATTATATTCCATCTACTGGCAATCAAATCTGGGACCTTTAGAATTCGGAGCGGACGCCATACCTCTTAGCCAATCCGACCCCCAGTCCAACTGAATAATATTTCACTGAATGGTAACGTCACGTGAAGGAAGGTCGCGTTCCTGACTTAAGCACTTCTCGAATAAAATGAATGTTAGTGTGCTAGTTTGTGGGTTTTCACTCGAAACTTAGAGAAAAGTGCAATTAATCTTGGGAATAAAAGGTAAAGGTAGTCCCATAGCAAATACTACAGTAGAGGAGTGAAGTGTTAGAGACCACTAAAATAGGTCCAGCATAGAAAGGTGAGATGACCAGTTCCCTTCCTCGCTGCCTTTTCCTTCCCTAACTCAAGATCACAATCAGGTATCCATTTACAGCTGGATAGACTGAAGCGCATCGAAACTGAGAATCAGACCCGGCATCTTTGCAGCGAGAGACTAGCGCTCTAACCATTGCCAATCGCACAAGAATACCATGCTTTAATTGCCTACGGGAGACGGGTAGTCTACAATTTTCCTAGCTTAAAAATTATTCGTTTTTTTCCTTTATCACCTAGAGGTCTACCAAATCATTCCCCGTGGTCTACCGGAAGATCCTCATCGACCTGTTGCCGACCCGTGGTCTTGGCTGTACAAGAGATAAAAGGGTTATGAATAGAGGAATTAATGTATTCGTGGAAAACAGGTGTGACAAGTGGGTAAAAAACATAACGGGCCAGGTACTACACCTATTCGAGACCGGACTTATGTTACGCGCTTTCTTGGTTATATCCGTTATACGTGGGTGGAAATCCCGTTCTCCCATCAGGTTCTGCGAAGTCTTAAGTGTCTGTTACAAATTACTGTCTTTGTAAGTTGGAGGCAGCTTAAGGTTAAAACCCGTCGAAAATGTCATCTTTTTCAATTGTTTCTTTCTTTCTCCTCTTCTTTTTCATCTTCCTTCTATTGTCATAACTTACAGTACTTAAGTTAAGTAAAGTGGGTGCTACCAGCAAGTTACCGGCTAGTGTCCCAGCTTTTGTGGGTTTGTTTTTTGGGTTTCGGTTTTAAGGACCATCTTCATTGCACAAAGACAACTCCATCAGTGCTCCTCCATTACATCACACAAGGAGGATCTCAGCACAGTGCACGAACTCTGTAGCACCGGCGAGAATCCTAACGTGTAAATATTTACCTGTAGATGGGTACCTGACTCTGCTCTTGAGTTAGGAGAGGCAAAGGCCGCAATGAAAGGCACTGGTCATGCCTAGTCATAAAGACGTATTTATTATACTGAAGTCTCTTCATACTTCACTCCCCTAAGGCAGAATCTGCTATGAGACTACCTTGTTTGTTTGTTTTTTTAATCGCGGGTGTTACATACTCCACCAAACTGTTTACTACTGCCACAATTACTACTAAATTATTATATTAATGTGGGTATTATGGGGTGCATAAATATTAGACAAACATAAAGGTATGTTTTCATGCACTCTTAAGAAATAAAGAAGTAGAACACTAGACAACAGAAAAACACTTGTTCTACTTCTTTATTTCTTACGAGTGCCTGAAAACATACCTTAATGTTTGTTTAATATTTATTTACTGTTTACAGGCCTCGGGTTTCCCTTCCTTATGTGTTGTTATGGGGTGCGTCTAGTCGTAAAAAGAAAACAAGTAAGGTAGTCATAGAAAAGCAATTTAATGAAAAAATAAAAAATGAAGGAGATCAAAGCTAACTTATTTTGGTCATATAAAAAGACATACCCAGCTTGCTGAAACCATAATGGCAGGAAGAGTTGAAGACGAACGTGCGAGATGAAGACGGTGCTTTAAGTGAGAAGATAACATCAACAGATGGACATGAAAGAATCTATCAAGACAAGAGCCGAGAAGACGTTGGTGATTCATTCCAGACGACGGTCGGCATGAAGATGACAGCTGGTAATGATGATGGCTGTGGGTATTGCAACAGCTGCTACCATCACCAACACCTGTACCACTAAAGTGTTTCCTTAAGTGCATTGCCACAGAAAGTAATTAACTTCACTTTTAAAATCCTTGCTCTGTACTACTCTCTCGCTCTCTCTCTCTCTCTCTCTCTCCCTCCCCCATAAGTACTTACTTACTTAGTCGTTCCCCTTCTACCGTGAGGTATAGAGGTTTGGAAGAGAGAGAGCCAGACTATCCTATCGGCTGTCTTCCTCCTGGCCTGGTTCCATTCTAGTCCTCGGTCCTTCAAAGATTGTCTAATGTTGTCCTCCCAGCGGACTCTGGGTCGTCCTGGGGGTCTGGATCCCTGGCTCTTTGTTTCCCATGCTTGTCGTAGTAGCCGATCTTCTCCCATTCTGCAGACATCGCCAAACCATCTTAGTTGGGACTGTTCTACTTGGGTCTGCAGGGGGTGGGATTTTAGGCCTTGACGTATGGTCTGGTTGCGGACCATGTCTCTTTTTGTTACTCCAACCACCTTCCTCAGATACCTCATTTCTGAGGTTTGAATCTGGCTTTTGTGGGTTGTAGTCATTGCCCATGACTCGCATCCATATGTCAAGACCGGGACATAGGTGGAGCGGTATACATATGTCACTCTCCCATAAGTACGCTGGAGAGTGTTTGAGTAACAGTAACAAAAGATGAGCAAGAGGAAGGAAGAATGCAAGAGGGGACTGTGCCCGATTTTCAACCCTTGGCAAATTAATTGCTTTCGTATATGTCTATCTATCTTCCCAGTCTGATTCTGGTCTTGAGTTTGGGACGGCAAAGACAGCGAGGAAAATAACTGTTTACCCCACCTCATCTTGATGAATCTAGTATCATTGCACTCATTGCAGCAGTATCTGCTATGAGACTCAAAGCTGCTCACCTCTGGTAAAGTCTTTCGCGTGCACAGGAAAAAACACCGAGACCCTAGTCATTCAGTAGCAGACCGTTTGAATTTTTCACGAGCTCTTAAAACACACATCTGAATGTCTCAAATCACTAATTTACTGTTTGGGGAATTCGATTTTTATCAGTCTTGTTGTTGTTGTTGTTGTTTTGTTTTTTTCATTAATTTTTTTTTTTTTAATTCTTTATTTGTAATTTTTTTTTAAATAATTTATTTTAAAAACATACTTTAATTATAATGATTATTGCAACTGTATGATGTTATATTACTTTTATAATGATAAATGCCTTAAATAATGCTTAAAGTAAATGTGAGGATAAAAGGCTACAGTATACATGATGAGAGAGAGAGAGAGGAAGGGCAGAATGTCAGACGGGCTTGCGTGCCCAATTCTTAACCCGTTGAAAATAAAGTTCGTTCGTTCGTTCCCTATCTCCCTCTCCTTCCCCCACCCAAACTACTACTTTTAGTCCAGGTTTACATTTACTGAAATTCTTTGCACTCATCTCTAGGGCATACCGTCTTCCCTTTCTCCCCTGCAAATTAAAACATAATTTCCTGCGAAACTGTACTTCTTTCATTACTCTTTATTAACCGACTTGCACAACTCTCTTTCAACTTATTTAAGACAACATCTGTATACAGGTACATTCCACTAATCCCCTCACTCCCCCCTTCCCGCCCTCAAATCCGTGATGCCCAACTTATCAGGTACCTTCACATTTGCCGTACCAGAATTTCTCAACCTCGAGGAGGACTTTCAAACTTCAAAAGTTTACGGTAATTATTTACCTGAGTCTTGTAGCAAATAGTTAGCGTCAGTGCGTCTCTCTCAAGCTGAAGTGTTTCACGATGAGTTACAACTCGCTTCCAGATTGTGGATTGTTGTTAAATTCAAGAACGAGTCCCCTCACTTTCTCTGGAGAATTAACATTAGTAACACATTTTTTCTGGTTTCCATAAACCGCACAAAACAAAATAATAATAAACAAAACCACACACACACATTAAATAATTTTAAATAATTTTTATACAGATACTTGAACAGTCGCTTGGTGGATAAATAGAAGATAGGCATACGAGCAGATAGGCAGATGGCCGTACGGATGGATAGTCAGACAGACAATTAGATGGATGAGTAGATTGATGGACGGACGGAAGGACAGTCAGACAGATAGATGAATAGACAGACAGACAAATAGATAAACAGACAGACGGATAGATAGACGGATAGGCGGACAGAGGATAAATAGGAGGACATTCGGACAGATAGACGGACAGACGGATAGATAGACGAACAGATGGACAGACGGATAGATAGACGTACAAAAGGATAGATAGACGGACAGAACGATCGAACGAACGAACGAGTTTTATTTTCAGAGGGTTAAGATTACGGATAGAGAGACAGACAGACGGACAAACGGATAGCTAGACGGACAGACTGATAGATAGACGGACAGACGGATACATGGATAGATAGATAGATAGATAGATAGATAGATAGATAGATAGATAGATAGATAGATAGATAGATAGAAGGATAGATAGACGGACAGACGGCTAGACGGATAGACGGATAGATAGATAGACGGACAGACGGATAGATAGACGGACAGATGGGCAGACAGATAGATAGACGGACAGATGGACAGACGGATAGATAGACGGACAGACGGATAGATAGACGAACAGATGGACAGACGGATAGATAGACGTACAAAAGGATAGATAGACGGACAGAACGATCGAACGAACGAACGAGTTTTATTTTCAGAGGGTTAAGATTACGGATAGAGAGACAGACAGACGGACAAACGGATAGCTAGACGGACAGACTGATAGATAGACGGACAGACGGATACATGGACAGATAGATAGATAGATAGATAGATAGATAGATAGATAGATAGATAGATAGATAGATAGATAGATAGATAGATAGATAGATAGATAGATAGATAGATAGACGGACAGACGGATAGATAGACAGACGGATAGACGGATAGATAGACAGACGGATAGATAGACGGACAGATGGGCAGACAGATAGATAGACGGACAGATGGACAGACGGATAGATAGACGGACAGACGGATAGATAGACGGATGGATGGATAGACGGATGGATGGATGAACGGAACGACAGACAGACAGACAGATTAATAAGTTTATTGCTACAAGAGATACATTAATTTCAAAATTCACAGATGCAGGACGGAGATTAGAATACACCTGAGAAGAACAAGAAGGAAGCACAGGAGGCAACTGGAGCAAGAAGTAGGAGGAAAAAAAACGAGAAAGCGATAAGAAGGAAAGAAAAAATTAAAAGAAGAAATACGCGTCATCATATCTCTTCTTTTTCAAGTACGGTGCCATCTGGCATAGGCGAATACGCCTCTCAACCCCTTCCTGTTCCCCGTACTGTTTGCAGATTGTATTGTTATCTTTCTATGCCTCGCTGTTTAATTGCCCATTATCTCCCCTCTTTGTGGCACTTTTATCTCTTATTCCTTCATTCTGTGGTACATAATTATCGTATGGTATATCGAGGACATAGGCCGATTGGCAGAGTGGTCAGAGCACTGGTCTGTCGCGGAAAATGTGCCGGGTTCGATTCACGGTATCCATACGCGGCAGTCTACCCAGTTGTAAATGCGTACCTGACTTTGCTTTTGAGTTAAGCAAGGAAAAGGCAGCGAGGAAGACAGGCAGACAGACTGGCAGACGGACAGACAGACAGACAGACAGACAAGATAGATAGTCTATAGTGAAGTCTTAACACATCCCTCCCCTACGGCATTATATGCTATATGACTATCTTCACCTTTTTATAATAAGAACAGCGAGACTTATAATGAAAACAATAAGAAACGAAAGTAGAAACAGTATGCCAATAAATAACTATGAATATTTTCGTACGTTCTAATCCGTAATAATAATAATAATAATAATAATAGGCCCTTGTGTAGTAATCACAAATAAAGAGGATGATTAAAAAGATAATGAAGCAGGAGGATCGATGACAAAGAAGACCACAGCTTTGTCACAATATCACCAGCACATCATAAACCAACACTTCTACCACCAACTCCTTTCTCTCTCTCTCTCTCTCTCTCTCTCTCTCTCTCTCTCTCTCTCTCTCTCTCTGCGTGCCCAATTCTAAACCCTTTGAAAATAAAGTTCGTTCGTTCGTTCGTTCTCTCTCTCTCTCTCTCTCTCTCTCTCCCTCATGTCACCAACAACCTCTTAATCAAATCGCAAGCATATTCAACTAACACCATGATTGTAACAACAAACAACATTCAAACTATAAACAGAAGCAATAAAAACAGCAGTTTTTCATTTTCAAACAACGCGCACGTTCAAAAAACAAAGCAAAAAAAAAACAACCTATTCTGCTCTAAAAGCTTAGCATTCTTCTCACATAAAGCACAGCGTTAAGTCTCTCTGCTTCCTTTTAGCGATCCTCGAATGCCTTATTAATTTCCAGGATTCTCAACGAGGCTGTCACGTGACTAGTGGGGCATACTGAGGAAATGCTCTTGCTAGATTTAGCAGACTTCATCGACATCATGCGCGAATGCTTGCGTCTCCGTTTCCGGTGTAGCGACGCAGATGAAATGGTCGAACCTATTGCATTATTAGCAGTTGGAATTTTTTTTTTTTTTTAATGGCATATTCAGGAAGGGATTGTATGTAGTAGGAGGGGGGAGTGGTTTCAAGCAAGATGTAACACACCGTGATTGAAAAGACATTTTTAAATGGTTATTTCTTCACTGTTCTCAACATAATTTACATGAAACAAACGTCAAATTAAAGATAATTAACTATCACTGTATTATGCAAAATGCTATGTTAATTCTTCCTTTTTGCGTTTTCAAACAACGTTAACATTTGTCTACCCATACTTGGACAAAAGTCAAACTACGTTAACATTTGTCTATCCATACTTGGACAAAAGTCAAACTACGTTAACATTTGTCTATCCTCTTCTTCTTCTTCCTTGTTCGTCCTGAAAAGGACGTTGGTTGCGTTGTGTCTGTTTACGCCGGAGCTGCGATATCTGCACCTTTCGGCCGACACATCCGACTTCAGCACGGCATTTTTTGGGACCGGGTTTGCCTTCCCTACTCTCTCAGCCAGACTGCAGTGATGCAGCCTGTTTCCAGGACCACCACGTGGAGGTGGAGTAGGGTCTTGGTCAGCTCTGGTTCGCTGACCCTGACGCAGGCAGTCAAGCTATGGGTCGCTGATTGCATTCTCTATTGCTGCATCTTTGGGTCCCATATATATATATATATATATATATATATATATATATATATATATATATATATATATATATATATATATATAGATAGATAGATAGATAGATAGATAGATAGATAGATAGATAGATAGATAGATAGATAGATAGATAGATAGATAGATAGATAGATAGATAGATAGATAGATAGACAGAAGGATAGATAGACGGACAGACGGCTAGACGGATAGATAGATAGACGGACAGACGGATAGATAGACGGACAGATGGGCAGACAGATAGATAGACGGACAGATGGACAGACGGATAGATAGACGGACAGACGGATAGATAGACGAACAGATGGACAGACGGATAGATAGACGTACAAAAGGATAGATAGACGGACAGAACGATCGAACGAACGAACGAGTTTTATTTTCAGAGGGTTAAGATTACGGATAGAGAGACAGACAGACGGACAAACGGATAGCTAGACGGACAGACTGATAGATAGACGGACAGACGGATACATGGACAGATAGATAGATAGATAGATAGATAGATAGATAGATAGATAGATAGATAGATAGATAGATAGATAGATAGATAGATAGACGGACGGACAGAAGGATAGATAGACGGACAGACGGCTAGACGGATAGACGGATAGATAGATAGACGGACAGATGGGCAGACAGATAGACAGACGGACAGATGGACAGACGGATAGATAGACGGACAGACGGATAGATAGACGGATGGATGGATAGACTTGGATAAAAGTCAAACAACGTTAACATTTGTGAATCCATACATGGACAAAAGTTACACAACGTTAACATTTGTCTATCCATACTTGGACAATAGTGTCTGGTCTGTAGTAGCAATTTCCCTATGTTACTCAGCAATGGCTTTAAAATGTCCATATTCCACGTAAGCCTTGCGATCAATGCTGTGGAATCAGAGTCGGGGTCGTGGAGTACTTACTTAGTCGTTCCCCTTCTACCGTGAGGTGTAGAGGTTTGGAAGAGAGAGCGCCAGACTATCCTATCTGCTGTCTTCCTCCTGGGCTGTTTCCATTCTAGTCCTCGGTCCTTCAACGAGTGTCTAATGTTGTCCTCCCAGCGGACTCTGGGTCGTCCTGGGGGTCTGGATCCCTGGCTCATTGTTTCCCATGCTTGTCGTGGTAGCCGATCTTCTCCCATTCTGCAGACATGGCCAAACCATCTTAGTTGGGACTGTTCTACTTGGGTCTGAAGGGGTGGGATTTTAGGCCTTGACGTATCGTCTGTTTGCGGACCACGTCTCTTCTTGTTACTTCAACCACCTTCCTCAGATACCTCATTTCTGAGGTTTTGTGGGTTGTAGTCATTGCCCATGACTCGCATCCATATTTCAAGACTGGGACATAGGTGGAGCAGTATACAGCCATCTTCGTTTTCGTACCAACCTCGGAGTCGTGGAGTCGGCCGTTAATTAGTGGAGTCGACAAAAAATGTCCGGACTCCGACTCCGAATGTTATGACTTGTAAACAACTGTGGTCGGAGTCGGGAATCGGACTTCTAAAATTGCAGGAGTAGAAAAATATTTTGGCCGACTCCATAACCCTGCTTGCGATAGTTGCCTGATTGGGTCGTATACTAGCTAGTTAGACCAAATAGATTTACTTTCTAGTTTCTCAGTGTGTTTCCAGTTTGGGGCTGGTCCCACTAGCTTCCCCGTTACCAGAGTATTATGTCGAAACGTATTAGATCTCATCAGTTTATTGGGGGAGGGAGGGGGACTGTATCGTTTCCATTGGTTATGGCGGTGTGAAGATGGCACCAAAGTTCCTGAAGTTTGTTTTTTGTTTTACTACATTTCAAGCTTGTTTCATTGTTAGGTTGGTTTACTACTTTTCGATCAGGCGTGATTGCTACAGGAAATACACGAGTAATACAATCTTCCCTTTCATAGTAATGATTGTTATTGTTGAACAGAATCGACATCATTGCACTTCGAGCCAACCCAAAGGTGCTCAGTCTCCCTCAGTATATGTCGAAGAGTGTGAATGCTAACTGTTCCTGTAGGTCGCTGGTTGTATACACGACGGATGCATCCTCTCTGCTTGCCTTATGTTTGATGCCTTCGGCAATTGACAGTAATGAATCTCATCCTCATTCCTGTGTCTCCGGTGTGCCACAGGATCTATTCCAGTTGCAATTTTGTTCATGCAGTTGTTCACGAGAGCATCACTAGCTACTGTGCCAGAGAGATCCTCTCCCATCGATAAATAGGGAAATCCCGATAGTCAGTGAAAATTATCGATGACATCATAACGCGAAGTGAATATAAGAAATCTCTAACCTAAAAAGCTTAACTATCATGACGTAGTAAAGTTAAGGTCAAGGCCGCTAGCACAACGTCATAAAAGCATAACTGTAACATCTGCACTATATACGCTTATAATGTAAGATACTTTCGCACAAACTTGACTTGTCTATTTTTAGTAACAACAAGCTATTTTAGGAAATAAAATACTCATAAAATTTTATTCGTAAAATGCAAATATTCAGATACAAAATTATAAATTTAGTATTGACACCATCGATACCGGATAGAGCAGATTAACCAATGAAATAAGATATAACAAATATAGCCTTAAATCACAACAAATCATAAATCATTTAACATCAGTTAGTCGGGTATATAAGTTCATGACGAATACTTTAAAGTCAGTTGAGAGTCAGTAGTTAAGTTGCTACCAAGTCAGTTAACGAGTTAACACAGAGTTAACATTTAGAGTTATTAGATAGAGCTCTTTTGTTCTAACTCGTCATAGAATACGCGACCCTTCTCAATACACCTACCGGTTATTGTCAAACGAGTCAGCGACAACCCTACATAAATCCTTGTATGGACTTTTCGAAGATTTATCGACCACTGGTGTTGCGCCATTGTATAGAAGCTGTTAGAGAATACCAAGCGACCGATCGTTGATCTACCCGACTTTTTCGATGACGTATATTGGGGAGTTTACTTGTGAACCGAAACAGTTACGGTACCAGGAAGATGTAACTTCATCAAGAAATATTACGTGAGTGACAATTGTAGAGAAGTATAGTGAAAGATAAACTAATATTAAATGTTATCGCAGGAGACTTTCCAGAACATAATATTACAATCAAATCGTTTGGAACAATGAATGAAAATTAATAAATGGTATAAGAGACTATTCATTGAAGATGTCACCTAAGGAATTTATTCCAATCAAACAAAACCTAGTAGTTCTAGTAAATGACATTGAAAGCAATGATTTCATGGACGAACAAATTGAACTATTTGAGTTGAGTTTGCTTTTTATCGCCATTTGAAGATGAGGTTATCAAACTTGAAAGTCCCGAAGAACATAACCAACATTTGAAGATGTATTATCAAACATGAAACAAGAGATTCTTAGTGAAGATGAAGATGATTTGTATGAAGACATTCCTTCGAAGCGAATGAAGTTAGAAGAAACCATTGACCATGAACTTAATGCGACAATTAGTGTATCTGATTTTTACGTAGAAGCCACTTCTTCTGTGTATCGAAACACTTGTTCGACGGGGGACCTCTTCTGATGATCAGATTACCTCCTGTTGTATCGCTCTGTAAAGAGTTTCCTATCATCATTGATGATTCAAAGTTATTCGAAGATTACCTTACACTCGCTACTCCGATAGAGAATGAGATCTTGCTCGATCGTAATTCAGATTAACTGGATTATTTCGAGTTGAAATTATGTTCATGAAATAAAACAGTTGATTAAATACTTAAGTATTTGTCTTGATTGGAATTCTAACTGACATTGTTCCAGTTCTGAGAATCAAGCCAATATTATTGAATTGACTTTAATTATGAGTGATAACATTTAAGTACTGTATCAAGAAAAGCGGCCATTTCAAACGGGAAGAGAACTTTCATTCCCAAAAGAACCTGGGTTGATTTAGAACTCAAGAGAAGACATTATCATTATATAAAACATTGTAGAAAAGGAGATATTGTTGAAAACCCTGCCACACTACTTCCATTTGCTTAGTTCATTATTATTTTTATTTTTGTGTGTATTTATTTGACTTAGTTTTATTTTGATTTCTCGTCTTTTATTAAACAACATTTTGTTCCTAATATAGGCCGTGTTGTCATAACATGGGCAATTATCTTTGTCTTTGACTTTAGTAAATCAAATAACCTATTTTCGTTTACTTCGCCGTTTAACACATGAAAGCAACTATAGATCTCCGCGTATTTCTATTGAGAACTGTCTTCTTTAGCTATATTTATCACGTTTCTTTGATTTTGGCTTCCTCTTCAGTCATTCCTCTTCATGCTGTCTTTAGCTCATCTTTTAGACGGGTTCACTTCCGACTGGGCGCTCTGGTACCGATCAGCAAACAGTACTTAATGATCAAGCGTTTCGGCCCCGTGCTCCACCAGGAACCTTCTCATGTCAGGGGTGAGCGAGTCCTTGAAAAGCTCCACGATAATCATCTCTTGAAATCCTTCGTACGATTCGTCGAAGGCGCTGAGGGATCCCCACTTCTCCAAGTACATAGCCAGACGTGTACCAAACTGCTTATACGATTCATCTTTCTGCCTCTTGGTTTCCCGGAACTTGCTTTGAAACGTTTGTACGTTCAACTGAAAACGTTGAAGCAAGGCTTTCTTCAACAAATCATAATTGTTGTTGTCTTCCGGGGCCATTTTGAGGACGCAGGTCCTCTCAGGCTGTGAGATAACTTCATGTTTTATCTCTCCCTATCTATGCCATTTGTGGCAGCTAACGACTCACACCTAGCAAGATAGATGTCTATTTCCTCCGAAGCCTCGGAGTAGACATATAACTGAAAAGAGGTCTGGCTCGGAACTGCCGCGTGTGAGATGTTTCCCCCATCACTACCTTGAGAACTCCCCGACCCACTAGCGCTGGAACTAGATTCAACTCTCCTCCCTTTAATTTCTATTTCCCTCATTCTGATTGCATGGATTGTCCTGTTCATTCTTTTCTGCTATTTCAGCCTGTTCCTTTGCGAATGCTTTATCTATTTCAGCCTTCTGCTCCTCAAAAGCTCTTTGCTTTTCCTTCTCTTCCTTTTCGTGCTCTCTCGCCATTCTTCTCTCTTCCCTTTCGGCGGCCTTCTCTGCCCTCTCCTTGTCTTGTTATGCCCTGTCACGGTCTTTTTCTGCGCTGTCACGGTCTTTCTCCACATATTTTTCCACATAGTCAATTAAATCTTTGCCAGATAAACCCATCTCTTTAGCCATACTTAAGTAAAAAATGTGTTGTTCGTCCATCACAAGTGATGAAGACCACAAGTGTGATGAAGACCACTCCACTCTGTTCATCCAATTATTAGGATGTTAGGATAGTCTATGAGTACGAAGGTGACTGATGAGCCCGATGCGGGCCTGGAAGGATCTCGGACAGTGTGGGCAGGGAATGTTTGCTTCATGTGAAGGTTTTATTTCACGATCTTTTCTAGCTTGTCTCCGCTGTTCCGCTGCTGCTCTTCTGGAAGATTCGCATGCCACTGCACCTTTACGAAGAGATGTGCGCCAGGCAGTTCAGTCTTGCGCAGCAGCTTCCCATGTGTCTGGGTTTATGTCAAAGGTTTTTAATGAAGCCTTAAGCGTGTCTTTGAAGCGCTTTTTCTGGCCACCATGGGAGCGTCTACCCTTCTGCATCTCACCATAAAAGAGTATCTTTGGCAGTCGATGGTCTGGCATGCGGACTACATGACCTGCCCAGCGAATCTGTGACTGCATCAGAATAGTATCGATGCTAGGGATACCAGCTCTGTCAAGAACGGCGGTATCTGGGATCTTGTCTTGCCATTTGATGTTCATTATCTTCCTGAGACAGACTGTATGGAAGTGGTTGAGCTTTTTTACGTGGCGCCTGTATACAGTCCATGTTTCACATGCATAAAGCAGCACTGGAAGCACCGCAGCTCTGTATACCTTCAGCTTTGTCTGTAGACTAATGCCACTTCGATGCCAAACGTTGGTGTATAGTCTGCCAAATGAAGTAAAAAAAATGTAAAAAAAAAGTAAAAAATGTAGAGGTTGTGTGGTTCGGCCATGCTGTGCAATGAGACAGTTTACAGGCAGAACGAAAATTGCAATTGCTACTTAACTAAAATAAAATTAACTAAAATTATCAAATCCACAACAACAATAAAACAATAGTTAGGCTTCAGCAATGGACAGTTTTTTTCCACCTTTCAATTATTTTATAGAAGATTTATGTTTTGACAATTATTGACTTTTTTCTCTTAAAATATTTCAACTTATTATATATCCATACTAATAAGTAACAATACTTTTTCAATCAATCTAAAATTTCTTGTCAGATTTCTAGTGGAATTAATCTTCAGGTTTCTTAATCCCGGACGAGTCTTCCAAGTGTCACGGAATTTGCCTTCCCTTAGCTCTGCAGTAGTGGTCAACCAGTGGCTAAAACTCAAGAGTATCTAAAATGGGTCTTCAAAGGTGCCTACCTTCACACAAGACCACTCTTGGCAGAGTTGTAGATAGAAAGATAATGACGCTTCTATCTCAAGAGTGTATTCACAAGATAATTCATAAGTGAAGAACAATGCTGCATAGGGCAGAGCACTATTAACCTATATCTTATCCGGCACCTTTTGTGAAGTTTTAAGCAATGGTATGGCTTGTTCGAGCCCCCAGCTGATTTAATCCAGATAAATTCCTTTTATCAGTTTTTTGGCTCTTTGGCTGTAACTATATGTATATATATTAAAGATTTTAGATCATACATGCGCTCTCTTATCTATAAGAATTGAATCAACTATGAATTTGTAAAATAACATAACAAATTTAATAATCAATTAGATCACAAGATAATGGTGAAAAATCTTACTTCAGACTGGTCTGGTGCTAAGAACCGTCTTGTAGCTTCGAACCACGAACTTTAGGAAAAATCCAAGAACAAATGTCTCTGCTAAGTACATTTGTGGGCTGAAGATTAACAGGCGCATCGTCTCGCTGTCCATCCACCAATGTTAGCCTCTCTGAATAATTATTCTCCCTGAGTACACATAGGCTGACTCGGGGAATATGATTAGAAATCACCGTTATTCTTCTGGTTACTTTAACGGTGAAAATGTGTCTGGACAGCGCGAGTTCAAAGCTCGTGCCTGAACAACAATTAACAAGGTACATATATCTCACAAAATGATACTATACACTTTATGCACATGTGAGGTAATCATCACTCCTCACTGCTCCATTCAGAGTTTGGGATCGCTTCTGCTTTCGCTTTCCTGAGCGAACTAGCATAAAGCAAACACCAGTGCCTGCTGAGGTGGTTTATGAACATACCATTTTCATATGTTGAGGTTGCCAGCCTCTTATACCTTGTATAACCAATTAGCAAGTACAGACATGTCAAAATTCACATGGTAAAATAAATGTTTACACTCACTCCAAATTACTTGAGAACACAATCTCCTGGCACAGATGAATGGACACAGCAACTTTGATTAGATACTTTGAACACTTGGTCGGGGAAATTTTAGAATTCCTCTTATGACAAGTGCTCTGATTCCTTAAGTTTCCAGTCTTGGTATTTAAAATTCAGGGTTCTCTTTAAGTTATAAAGACGCCCAAATACTTCGATCTGTCACTTTTAATTCTGGAATACTAGTCCGATGTCTCTCTGGCTCCTGGGAGTTGCTAATTTGACGTTGCGACGCAGTCCGTGTCTCCGATTTCGCTAGATTATATTTCCATTTCTCAGTCCAAGTTCCAGATGGTATTTCCAACAAACTTTCCAATGAGAGCCAAAGTTTATTCCGGCTCTCAAATTAAACCAATCCTGTCTCTTTAGAACTATGTCGGTCGTGGTGTTAAATCATTACTATCCCCAGCGTATTTTAAAATATCATTTAAAAAATTTAAACTCGTGACCTCTTTCAAATATGATAGTAATACTTCCTATTGCATTTGTAAAAACTCACAAACACATCGATGAACTTATTTCCTGGTTAATACGTATTGTCTCCTCTGACCGGTTATCCGTACTATTGCTACAGATATGGTCCAGCGGAAGTGATTACACATGTGTTTGCGTACATCTCCCAGACGGATTTCTTAAGACAGCCAGTCTGGCTTGCTTTTCGTCGATCGTAAGAGACCACCTTGTGTAGACAATGACCGTCTCTATCAAAGGTGGCTAGACGACTTAAGTGATAGAAGTATTATCCGCTGACCTGTCTAATTAGCCTTGTAATACTACAATTCACATGGCAAAACGAAAAAACGTGTGAGAGCGGTTGTGCAAGAATGTAGGTGCATAAAATATGCCAAATAATAGGGCGATGAGTGTGAAAAATTAAGAAATAAATCGGTAATGCAGGAGAGAACGAAGATTGTAGAAGGTCGTACACAATTATCGTCACACACCCAATACCTTTTCATGTTTTTTTAATACTGTAACATTCTGTGTTGTAATAAGAGGTTTAGATGGTAGTAAATTTAAAGGTTAACAAGGTGAGGTCAAGCTATGTAAGTACCCTGAATCAGAAAGATGATGATGTATTTCTCAGGGATCCCTATCCGCTACCTCTTATGATCTCACCCAGTGTATATTTATCTCTGTAGTGTTATGTATATGGCAAGTGTCTAGGGTATGTATGTATTTAAAGTGAGGAATGAAGAAATTCAAACAGAACTGCAATTCAACAAAATGTAAGTAAGACTGGTGGGAACGTTTTGGTATATGTATATGGGAATAAATATACAATTTATTGTCCCGAACCTCAATCTTTTGAAACAGGACTTGACAAAATCATAAAATGTGTATTTACAGATTTTAAATAAATAAGATGGAACTCTGTCCATGAAATGTAACACAATAAAATTGTCACTAGAATGAGTACCCCACTGTCTGATGTTCAATGCTTGATATAAACAATAGTCATTATTGGAGGGTTTGTTTTCTTAATCATTCCCCAGGAAATTCTGATTGTTGTGGTGGTTTAAATTGAAAAGAGCTGTCATGTGCCCGTGTTGAGGCACTTATCTGGAAGCCTGTCTGATGCTATGGGCTTCAGACTATGCAAATGGTCACTCCAATGATGCTGCTTTAGGGGTGAAGTTATTGCCTGTAGCTCACAGTAGAGTATGAGCCTTCACTGCTCACAATTTCTGTCTTCACCAGGGTGTCTGCAACACTTTCTTACTGGTAATACAACCCGGAAATGAGAAGGGCAGTTCCTCCCCTTTATAGCCTGTCTATAAAAATTCCACAACTAATCAATGGTAATCTTACCTGGGGTCAGCCATTTGTGCTGACCATATGCACCAAACCCTATATGTCTTGGACTACACCCAGTCCTGTGTTTTCATTCTTTTTTTCATATGGCATTGCTTGTCTTCCACATAATCAGCAGGGGTGTACAAATATATCTTGTGACCTGTTAATGACTTCTTTCAAACATTCTATGTATAGTGTCACATGTTATTTGAACATTGTGTCACTCCTGAAACCACTACCAATTTATTTTCTCCTGGACTTACAGTCGCAAAATTTTATGGCAAATTTTCAAACACATTTATTTTCACTTCCCAATGGCAATATCAATTTTATTATCACGGCACTATGGCACAACATTTGTAAGGCCAATAGCAAAACATTGTTTACACATTTCACTCCGAAAAAGACTGCATTCCTACCTAGGTCGTCGTAACCTGAACCATCTCCCAATTAGCAGTATCGAAATACAATGTATCGGCATACACATAGAGCCTGATACTTGCTAAGGAAATATACAAATAAAAGCATCTATCTTACCTCAAGTAAAGAATATTAACACATGCACAAAGTTGACTAGCAGTAAATGGGTTTCTCTAACTGCTTTTTTTGTCCAGATGGCAAAAACCTTGGTCACAAGGCTTTTCCCGCTGATCTCAACTTGCGATGGCTTTCAAATTCAAATGGCCTGATCTTACAAGGAGGTGTTAATTTACCCTACCCTCTGACCAATCAGAAAGCGAGTCCAAATTTTAACTATTTTTGGATTATAAACTTTGAGCAATCGTAAGCGTGTTCTTTCGTCTGATTATCTTTGTGTCTTTTATATCTCAATTATTTATGAACCGATTTCCAATATTAAAAGTTATAATTACACGGTCAACTGACCTCTATCGTTCTATTTACTTTTCCTTTGTTTATTACTTAACAGTTTCATCTGGGTAATTTTTTTTATAATTAATTGTAGTTCTAACCTGATCTAAAATATCAGTAAATTGAATTTTTCTAAGTCAAGATAATTTTATTAAGTGGGAATCTTTCGGTTACTATATTAATCAATATCAGCGCTATAATTCAAGATATCCCTTTCAATCTAATTCCCTGTAGTTATTGAGAAATAAATTATTTAATTTTTGTTAAAAACAGAATCGGCATTTTTGCCACTACAACTAAGATTTCTGGTCTCCACCAAAAACGAGGTAACAATTTGATTGGTTGTTAAGTTTGACTACGTCCGTTAATAAATATTGGGAGGGGTAGTGTGTGTTGTAGGGGGTAGTAACTTTTAACTTGTTTTCTTAGAAATATTCAAATACTCAAGTTAAATTGTGGCGGTAGATTTGACTTTGCCCCAGACAAATTTCAAATATAGTTATTTATAGACTGTAAAAATGCGTTAACTAGGTTATGAAGCGGGGAAATTATTTGAGCGTGGGGTACACAGATCCATTTCACTATATGTGTAAGCAAAAGTCAGCGGATAGATGTTTTTCAATAAAAAAAATCATCGCATGCAGTAATTAAGGTGGACGAGTGTTCATTCCACGCATCAATTTAGAGCCAAATGATACGAGCCTTCCTGTCATCTTGAGACGTCGACAGTTTCCTTGATTTTAGCTTTTGCTTGACAATGAACTAAACACGTGGACTGGCATTTGATGATGTAGGTGTATGCCTAATAGAAGTTGTCTTTGCTCATGGTGAACATTATAAAGCGAGGAAGGAAATCAGACAATCTTAAAGTATATATTTAGGGGACAGAGTATTATTAAGGCAACATTGTAAAAGATAATCGTACATTTACAACAACAAAACATATTGTGGTTCAATAGCTGTTTTTTAAGTAGTCATATTACACTATTCCAACTTCTCAGTCTTCTAAATGTGCTATTGATGCTGAAAGTGTAAGGTGTTCGCTTTAATTCTTCTCCCGTCTTGGTTTTGACGTGTCGAAAAGAAACTAGAATCTCGAACATGTTAAAAAAATTTATTTCTTTCAAAAATGTCAGAATCAGCAGTTGAAATTCCAGATCAATACTATCCTGAGTATGTTCGCAATAACGATTAAGTGGAATTTCCCCGCGGGAAATTATCTCAATCCTGTAATCAAATAACTAAAGCTGTTGAGTGTGTCATTTAATTTTTTATTCTTTTTTTTTACTAAATAAACGCCCATGTTTCTGGAACTGCTGTGGGTGTTTTTGAAGTTGCTGTTGCATGCAGAGGTTGAGAAGAGAAAAGGAAACGTCGGGTTAAGCTGGACAGCATTTTCAATCAAGTTATTTTCAGCAAGACATTCTGCCTCTGATAACACTGACTAACAAAAAAAAACTTTTTTTTTCTTTCTCTAACATTTCTATGTTTTTCTGGTCAATTTTAATGTGCTGTTTTTAAATCTGCAAACCGTTTTTCTCTATCAGGTCGGGATTTCTAGAAATACGCAATTGAAGTTTTTTTAACAACGCATACAGTATTACAACATCATTCGTACAAGAAGTATAACAGTTATGTAGGCTTGAATTTCTTTGCAGTCGACTTTCGTCGGTGAATGGCATGTGGTACATCGCGATGAAGCATCCAACAATAATCGGCAAGCATGGTCACACTCCACCGTCCTTGATAACGTGACTCCATTACGGCGATATCTTGATGGAATCATTCTCCATGTTCGTCGCTGACTTCGCCAAGGTTGTCAGGGAAAAAGTTAAGATGCGAATCGAGCAAATGGATTTTGAGGGACATGTTACAGCCCATAATTATGTATGCATCTATGCACTGCTTAACAATATGCAACATAGTCGACAAATTTGTGATTTTCCAGAAAGTTATCGACGATCGATTTGAATGCCATCCATGCGCGAAGTTCACTACCATGTAACAAGTTCTCGAATTGTTTGTCTGCAATAACTTTCCTAATCTGAGGTCCTACAAAGATACCTTCCTTTATCTTTGCATCGCTAACTTGCGGAAACTTTTCTCGAAGATAAGTGAAAGCTTTGCTCGTTTTATCTAACGCTTTTACAAAATTCTTCATGAGCCCCAACTTTATATGTAACAGTAGTAAAATGAAGGTGTCTTTGTTAACTAATGGCTCGCGTATTACATTTTTATGCCCGAGCTGCATACGATCCCGGATAGGCCACACCTTTCTTGCATAATGTTCCTGTCTGTTGCGGCTGTCCCATTCACATCGGAAGCAACAAAATTTAGTATACCCAGTCTGCATGCCCGTGAGAATTGCAATGACCTTTAGGTCTCCACTAGTCTTGGAAGAATCGATGAAAAATCGCCATTCGTTGACTATGTGCTCATGACCATTTACATCTTTGCAATAGCAAATGTCATCATCCATCTCAAAGTATTGAACAAGTTCTCTGTGTCTATGACGAAATTTAGATATCGGAGTATTGGGCGCTAAAAGATTCCATTATTTGAGTCGCGAACCGAGTAATTCTGCATGTCCTTTGGTAAGAGCGAGATCACGTATTAGATCTGAAAGTTCTGAATGGTTAATTAAGTAAACACCATCATTCACCGGTATGTAATCTGAGTCAGAATTAGTTTCTAAAGCAGGTAAACTATCACTTTCTGATGGGTCATTTACGTCCAACGGATATTGTTCTAGTGGTACTTGGATCGGACACGTGATTGGATCATGAGGCACTAGTTTCAAAACCGATTCAATATTTGGATAAACCACAGACTTTCTAGTTTTAAAAGTGAAACCACGGATATTTATCAAGCAGAAGTAACAATCAGTAGTGTGATTTGTATGTTCACGCCATATTACTGGCACGCCAAAAGGCATCGACTTATGCTTCAGCGATTTTCGTAACCAACCTGCCAATGTATCGAACAAACCGCATTTGGCTTCCAAGATTTATTTGCATCATCAACTTTCGAATCGAAATAAAGTTCATATGCTATCTTTAGTAATGGTGTAAAGTTTTTTCTTGTCAACACGATCGGTAAAATATCCGCACACGTAACAGAACAGATCAGCCGAATTTCTACAACTTCTAGAAGCCATATTTTGCTCAGAATTATTTCAAAATACAGTAACTATTTGAAAAATCGCGTAACATATGTCATGCATCTTTTAGCAGTATAAAAAGTAGAATTATGTTGCTTTTTATTAATTTTTAATAAGTTATATAGTAAAAATGAAACGGAGCAAATAACGGTTTCCCAAAAATATATTTATTCACAAATATCTTAAGAACCCGACGTGATAGAGATAAACGGATTTCAGATTTGAAATCAGCACAAGAAATTGACCTAAGAACACTTATTCGTATATAAGAAAGAAAAATGTTGTTTGTCAGTGTAATCTCTGTTCCTCGTTGTCTGTTTTATTTCTTGTATTTTCATGAATAATTCCCATCCTTGTGAACGTCTCATTAATGCTGTATCTCGCATTTGTCATTTTCAGAATTACTTATCATAGAATATTTTAACGTCATAAACATTTAATAATTCAATAACTTAGATTGAATATACGCAGGCGTTGAATAGAACACACATTCAGAAAATCTCTTGCCTCTTGATGGTATTGTTTAGCAATTCTTCTTCTTGAATTCTCCCCCCCTCCCACCCCCCCCCCCCCCCCCCCCCCACCCCCACCCCACCCCCCCCCCCCCCCCCCCCCCCCCCCCCCGCGCCCCCCCCCCCCCCCCCTTTCCCCCAACGGTAATTCAGGTAGGGAGAGACTCAAAAACACTTTTACTGATTGATTTATTAACCTTTAATCTATCTGTATGTAAGTAATTGACGCATGGTTTTGAAGGCATATATCTAAGCATGTGTTTAAATGTTTGTGTGTGTGAACTATGTGTACACGACTGCATTTCTGTATGGTGGCCTTATGGGCTTCTGTGTAACATTTATTTGTTGCGTGCATGTGAGTCGGTGTATGTATATGCATGTACATGTTGTATATTAGAGTGCAATTTTTTTTTTAAAAGATGGGCGAATACCTAACTAGGTTAGCACGTAGGGGAGCAGTTTTTAACCATGTCATAACGTAAAAAAAAAAAATCCCTCTCACCCACTTTCTCAAATTTATCAGAATAAGAGCTTAGCAAAACTGAAATAAATTTTTTTTTTTTAAATAACCTCCAATGAGAACACAGGTGAGATGTTACGTATCCTAAACGAAAACATACATAAGACAGGATTTTGTCTAGAGTTTATGTTGTGTCAGTTTTCTGCAAAACTATACTCAAGGTGTGTGATTGTTCGTGTCTTTCATTTTGTGAGAAAGCTATAACTTGTTAGACTTAGGGAAGTGGCATGTTTCTTCTTTGTCGACTGTTATAATTGTTGTTAGACTTAAAGAAGTGGCTTTTTTCTTCTTTTCCACAGTTATAATTGTTGTTAGACTTAAAAATGTGGCTTCCTTCTTCTTTGTATACAGTTATAATTGTTGTTAGACTTTTAAAAAGTGGCTTCCTTTTTCCTTGTATACATTTATAATTGTTGTTAGACTTAAAAAAGTGGCTTCCTTCTTCCTTGTATACAGTTATAATGATGAAATAAAGATTTCGTTCGTTCGTTCGTTGTATACAGTTATAATTGTTGTTAGACTTAAAAAAGTGGCTTCCTTCTTCTTTGTATACAGTTATAATTGTTGTTAGACTTAAAAAAGTGGCTTCCTTCTTCTTTGTATACAGTTATAATTGTTGTTAGACTTTAAAAAAGTGGCTTCCTTCTTCTTTGTATACAATTATAATTGTTGGTTTACTTAGAGAAGTGACTATGGTTTTCTATATTTGAGTTGCATTCTTTCATTCTTTGTTTGCCTAAAGTTAAAATTATTACCAGACTTAAAGAAATGACATCGTTTCTTTTATTCTTTGCCTGAATTTTGAATTGTTCTTAGATTGAAAGAATGGCATTCTTCATCCTTTAGTTCTTTGCCTGGGAATTTTGCTTCGGCGTTGTACTTGTTCATGGTTTCGTTTAGAAATGTTTACGGCCGGAAAGAATGAATTCTTCATAAACCCTCTTAGCTCCTGAAGTTGGAATAACTGTTGTTGCTTGCAAGTGTCATTGGGCCAAGTGCTTTTAAGGAAAAAAAAAAAAAAAAAAAAATAACTGTTGTGCTTGAAGTAGCGCCAATTCTTTTATTTACCCCAAATTAAAATTATTGTCAGATTTGAAGAAGTGGTATTCTATTTTCTTTTCTTGAGGTTGTACTTGTTAGGATTTTAAAAAGTGGCATTCGTTTTCTTTGTCTTAAAATTGTAATTGTTATTTAGACTTAAAATAGTAGCATTTGTGTGTGTTTGTGTGTCTAAAGTTAATTCTGAAAGGATGAGAGACCAGTAATCAAGGCCGATTTTCCCAGGTGCTCATGATGGGAGTCCAGTTTTCAGGGCCGATATATTTGAACTAAATGCGTGCTTTATTGTGTTCATATTTTACATTTTATAAATCTTCATTCAATTTCTTTTACAGCTGTGTATACACTTTACGATAGATTTAAAAGAACTGGCCTTTAAACTTTAAAACTATACGGAAACTCAAAGGATGGAAAATTTTATACATCATACATGGGAAAATTTTGACATCCTTTAAGAGATTATATGGGGAACCTTTCTTTCTGAACGCTTTGTATCTATCTGCTGTGAAGGATTTTGTCTCCTCATTAATTTCTTTTTTTTTTTTAAATCACTTGTGATTCTAATTATCAGCAGTGGCGTATTAAGAGGGTGCGAGTACGCACGTCCGCCCCTGGTGGCAGTGTCACGAAGTGGCTTTATGTTTAGAGTTTGTCAGAGTATATAGACAAGACACTAGTTACGAGAAAGTCTGAGAAGATAGATTTAGATGAGAATGACAGTGAATGTGGAAAGATGAGACTTATAGCTTCGAGGGTGAGAACCGAGATTGACTCTCCCTCGCCACTTGTGACTTATGTAAGAGCTACTGTCTCACCACCTCTGACTACCAGAAAGGAGATAAGGTTTCACTAAAGTCCACAGACACAACTATACAGACAAGCATATAAGTACAGTATAGTTAAAGAGAAACTGATCCAGAGTAAATTTTTATAGTTTATTAAACAACAAAATCAATAACACAGCAAAATAAATAACGTGCAAGGTCGCACAAACCTGGGGGAAAAGAAAAACAAATTAAATGAAAAGACACAATGTAAAATTACTTAACACGCTCTCGGTCACCCCTGCCCAAACCAATTTAAGACTAAAGAATTTTACTTGGTGGGGGTCCCGACTTAAGAGCCGCCTCTCCTAACTATCCTATTACTATTAAATCTAACACACTGTCCAGCTGCAGACGTATAACTAAATGTCTACACAGTCTTAAGAGCACTCTATGATGTCCTACACAGCTAACATCAGTACCACAAGCACTGATCCACTAACGGACCTTCCGGCTCTTACTCAGAGGCTGTCCTCTAATCTTTCTAACTCTCGAACTTCTCTCTCTCCTCTGCTTCGGTTCAGTGTTTCTCTGACACTACCGTCTTCTGCTGAGTGGCGTCTCCGTCATTCCCCTCCTCTCGTTAGCCTTCAGACAGGAATGTTTTCCCTCTCTCCTTTCCAACATCTATACAATTCAAAATAATCTCTAACACTCTACTCGCTGGTGTCCCCTAAATACTAACTTCCCCCTACTCACAAATCTACGCACAAGAAATAAACAGATATTTCTGCCCAAGGGTCAGACTGACCTACCAGTCCCTCCTATCTCTCGCTCCCACACCAACGTAACTAGCTGTCTGTTAGGTAAACCCCAGACACTGGCTGTCCTGAATCTTTGTGCTAGTCTTGCTCTCAGGCGTCACAACATTTCATTCACCGCAAGCTAAAATCGCCCGGTATAAGTTTCCAGCCCTACTTCTTAAGGACTGACCCGGGAAGGTATCAATTAACACAATTTTAAGCCCACTAATTCCTACACCCTCTCAGTAATATTAATTACATCCCTTTCACCCCTTGTCTTCTAACTACATTACCCAAATAGCACAACTAATAAATACACAAAATACGCTCGCGTATATACACTACCAATTATCAATAATCAAAATGCGGTTTTCACAGACCTCATATTACATATTACAGAGCACCCGTTTATCTTAGCGCTTACCCTCACACAGTTAATATCTCAAATGCCGCTACATAAATCATAGACACTGCTACTTATTCATAGAAAAATTATAGGCACAACTTACACTACACTCTATAGTTTAGTATAGTAAGCAATTGATGGCACTCCTGACTAATAAAACTTAAACTAACTCCCAGAAGAAAGTTAACTCTAACGTGCTAAGATCTTACAGAAAAACTATCTACTCGCTAATAAGTTATGCACATACCCAATACCGAATTTCTCTCGCTGAGCAGACGATGAGGCGTTATTCACGACAGAAAATTTCTTGGGACTCACGCGCTAAAGACTTAGACGCTGTTATTTATAATAGAAATAGCTGATGCAATAACCGACGCGGCGAGTCATCGCGTCGCGTCTATCTATCTGAAACCGCTTTCGGCCGACCTATGACCTATTATATTCTGCACATAAATTAAATCTGAACTCGTCCAATGATATCATAAACAAACCGATGACTCAGGGTTTACCAAGCCAATCGCGAACTTATTTCTGCTCAGGCGCTAAAGAATACTTAATATTAGGTAATCCTCTTACCATTTTAGTTATCAGAATAATTTTATTGGTCACTACGCTGAACCTGGGTCGTGCTTTTCCCCCCATCCCTACCATTAAAAAGGGGTAGGTGAAAGTGGTCCGATTTATCCTACAAAAATTAACCCAGAATTACTAACTATGAACTCGACTGCCTAATAACAATAAAAGAACGCAAAAGATTTAGATGGAAAAGAAAAATGGGGCGAGTTGAAAATAAAAAATACAGTAACCCATCACAGGCAGTCAGAGGGGTGGGGGGTGCCTTGAAACAGTTTTTTGATAATTCTCACTGGTAAAAATATATATTTGCAAGGGTAATACTTTTTTTTCTTTGGAAAAAAAGAGGGGAGGAAGGGTGCCAGAAATATGATCCGCCCCGGGTGTCAGATACTTTAAGTACATTCCTGACTATCAGTTCCAATTCGTTTTTTTCTTTACAAGATATGCGTGTGAATCCCCGTCTTGTACGGTTGTTGTCCTTCCAAGTAGAGCCTGGTTGTCTTTTGCCTCTTTTCTTTTTCTTGAATTGTAATTTTCGCCTGTGAATTCTCATACCCACATGCCATTGTTCTCTTATCCAGCATCTATTTTGACTGGAACAGAAGGGAAGTAATCTACTCCTCCAATGAAATCCTACTCGTCGAGCGAAGATTTCGATACAGTAATGTTTAATAAAAGAGCCAGCGATTGTATACATTTATGACCTAATAACATATACCGTAGAGTGAAATCTATAGATAAGATGTTGTTAGGAGCAGGATAAGGGAAAAAAAGAAAAAAGAAGTAAAGGATTCCGTTACACGCCCATTGAGGCAGATTGGGAATATGGTGTTAGGCCCATATTTTCTTGACCATATGGCACACTAGGGATTATGTGGTCAGCATCACGCCATGCCACCTTTAACCTTCCCAGAGTTTCCGTGGTACCCATTTCATGAGGCTGGGTCGACCCCGGAGCCGTTTCCGGCCTAAAAAAATTCCACTTCAACTGGGGATCGAACCATGGACCACTGAGTTAGGAAGCCAGTGCACTAACCACTGCGCTACCATGGCTGGGACAGTGACCAAAACAAAAATTATTCTTTTCTATCCTTTTTTTATGAACGTAGAAAACTAATAAGGAGGAAAACCGGAAGCATGCGATTAATAAATAATAAACATAAATATGTATTGTTACAGGTGAAGGCGTACGTAAATTTTCTGGTGCCAGAGGCTGATCGTTCCCAAGGCACACCACTTTCCCATAAAAAAAAAACACAAAGAAAAATATACTATGCTTGTAAGTACGTTTTTAAACAAATCAATACTGTCATAATAGTGTCCTATGGCACCCCTCCTTTTCATGGATGCCACCCGGGGCGGACCACCGCCCTTTTAGTACGTCACTGATTGCAGGCAGTAGTAAGAAATAACGAAGTAGCATTATTATGTGTATTCTAATTCTCTTGAAAATTTTTGCTCGGTATCTTGGATTGTAACGTGAATGTGATGACTATTGCTGAGTTTTATATATATATATATATATAATGTTTTACATTCGTTTAACCTTAACGAACTATAACTAGTTATCACCTGAATGTAGCCAATTCCCCTAACAACGTGTTCCTTTCTCGCAAGTACGTCTTTAGATTACAGAAATAAAAGAACTCTGTTAACTGAAGCAATGTGTTGATAAACAGTAAGTCCAGAAAAGGACTAATAGCATCTATCGACTAGCGTTAAGTAGTCCTGAAAAGGACTGCTAGCCCGACCAGCGGTGATAGAAACTAAGTCCTAAAAAAAGACTCACATTATCCATCTGCTAGTGCACTGGTGGCCAAGCTAAGGTTGGCCGAGAGTCAGATTATGGTAAAGGGTAACACCAGAGGGCCAGACCTACAAAATCCTTAAAAAATAACGTTCTGAGATATAGTTTTACATATATAATGAACCACGTACAGAAAGCAAAGGCAAACTACTGTACTTCACATCTGCCAAGACATGTATACCAGTCTTCGGACTGAAATTACTGTTAAAAAAAATAAATATAATGAATCTGTTGTTTTAATTTGTTTTGTAATATGACATGTAATTATTTATTTCAAACATACATTTCTGTGTTATTTCATTGTGAAGAGTGTGGCTTATCAAAACTTTTCACCAGTGATTTGAAGTCTACTTCAATTTGTGACGTAGCAATTCTGAGAGCATCGGATAATACAGAGTCAGTTAATCTGTTTCTGGTCTTGGATTTGATAAGCTTCATCGCAGAAAATGTTGTCTCACAAAGATCTGTGCTACCAAATATAGAGCACACTTTTAGGGCCCATTTTCTCAGAAGTGGGTAACGTTCCTTTGGTAGTAATTTCCACAAATCAGCTCCAGCTGCTTCTGTTGTGTTGATGAATGGGTCACATTGGAGTTCACATAACTGTAATTGTAGTTCTGCTGGCTGAGACTCCATTGTGCACTTGAATGGGTTGTTAAAAAGTTCCATTTGTGGATGAACATCTCAAAATCTTGAAACCACCTGTTCAATGTCATCTGTGTACCTCCTGAAGTTAACACTCTCTTTCTCAGACAGCTGTTTACAACAAGGAAAATGAAACAGGTCGTTCTTTTGCAAAGACAGACTAAATAGGCTCAGTTTCTTTTTGAAGCCATCAACATAGTCCATCACTTGAAAAATTGTTTGCCTTTTTCCTTGTAACTGCAAATTCAGTACATTCAAATGTTGTGTTATATCTGTAAGAACTGCCAAGTGCTGAATGAAATGAATATCTTTGAGTTTATTTTGAAGATCAATTGAACGTGGTAAGTTGTCTCGCAGGAAGTCAAATATTTCATCCTTCAGTTCACAAAATCTTATTAAACATTTTCCTCGACTAAGCCATCTCAACTCAGCATGAAGCAGGAGATCACCGTAAACAGAATCCACTTCTTCTAAAAATGCAAGGAACTTCCTGTGAGTTAGAGAGCTGTGTCCTCCTCTGATCAAATTCTTTATTTTCACTACAGTAGCCATAGTGTCATTTAGGTTTATGGATTTTGCACAACGGGCCTCTTGATGAACTATGCAATGTAATGTAGGCACATGTGGTATGTGAGAGGTTATTGATGTTACTACACTAAGGGTAAACAAAGTGAGGTCCAGCTGTGTAAGTTCCCTGAGTCTAATTGATGATGATGATGTCAGGGTCCCTATCCGCTACCTCTCTAAGATCTCACTCTGTGTAAAATAATCTCTGTGATGTTGTATGGCAAGTGTCTAGGGTAATGTATGTATTGTGATGTATGAACAATGTCAAACATAACTTTAACTCAATAAAAGTGAAGTAAGTAAGACTGTTGGTAAAGTTATATTAATATATTACAATTTTTTTTATTTTCCTGTACCTCAATTCTTTTGGGACAGGAATGTTTTCAAATCAAGAAAATTTTATTTACAACATATAAATAAATAAAGAGGACCCTTTGTCCATAACTGGTATATTAAAGTGTCACTGTATGTGTATCCCACAGTCTGATTTAATCATTTCTATAACCAAGAGTCAAATATGTGAGGGTCTGTTGGTATCATCACGCCCACAGGAATTTCTGTTCTTGTTGTGGAAATTGTTAAGATGAGATCTCATATGCCCATTTAAAGGGACTTGACCTGACAGCCTGTCTGAGGTGGATGACTGTAGACTATGCAAGGTCAACACAAGAGTTGTCTTCTGACCACAGATGCAGCATGCAGCTTTACTGAGGCTTCAAGGTACACAAGGTCTGCCTGCACCAGGTTTCCTGCCACCACTAAGTAATAGGCAATATAACCCTGAAAAAGAAGGTTACCTCCCTTTTATATGCTGGCTATAACAATTCCACAACTAATCACTACTAAGATTACCTGGGGGTCAGTCACGTGTGGGAACCATTTGCACCAGACCCTATTTTCTTTGACTTCACTCCGTTCTGTGTTTACATTCTTCTTCCCCTATGGCTGCAACACCCCTGTCACCTTAAGCATTGATTGTCCTCCCTAAAATCAGCTGGGGTATACAATTTTCTTCTTGTGACCTGTTAAATCTTTTGTTCAAACATCCTAGGTATGTTTTCATGTGTCATTAGAACACTGTGGCACTGCAGAAGATTGCTAGTGGCCTCTGGACTTACAGTTGTAGGATTTTATGGCAATATTCAAACACAAACTAGTTTCACTTCCCTCTAAGTCGGCTTAGGCATTTCCTACTTAGGCTGTCGTAACCTCTTCCAACTGGCAATGTCGACCAACAAAATATGGCGCACAACCTGTGGCCAGTTACATGCCAATGAAATACTAATACTTATTTATCTTACCGCAAGTAAAGAATAATCACACAATCACAGGATTGACTAGCAGTAAATGGCTCGATTCCAGACTGCTGTGTCGTCCAGGCGGCAAAGGCATTTGTCACCAACGCTTTTCATCTGCTCTCAACCTTTCTGTGTTTAAGTTTTTCTCAAATAGCGGACTTATTCAAGCAAGGTTAAAAGTTATCACTTCCAACCAGCCAATCAAAAGACGCGTCAAAAAAATTAACTAATTTTGGACCATAAACATTGACCGTTGTTCAGTGTGTTCGCTCGTCTGATTTTATTTATATATTATATATCTCAGTTATTTATAGACCGATTTTTAATATCAAAATTGATTATTAAACGGCCAGCTGTCCTCTATCTACCCCTGTAGGTTTCCTTCATTTATTTCTCCCCGTTTTCATCTGTGTAATTTTTAAGTAATTAATTGTGCGTTTTCCCGAACTGAAAATATTAATAAAATAAATGTTTCTACGTCAAGATAGTTTTATTAATGGGAAATCTTTATGGTATTATGTTAATCAATATCAACGCTACAATTCCAGATATCTCTTTCCTTTTAATTCTCTTTAGTTTTTGAGGAATAAATTATTTAATTTTTGGTAAAAACACGTATTAGACATTTTCTCACTCCAACCAAAATTTTATTAACATCGTCAAATTCTTTAGTAAAACGATGTAACAATCCGATTGGTTGTTAATTTTTACGCCGTTCGTTAATAAATATTAGGGGGGGAGTGTTTGGGGGGTAGTAACATTTTTAACTTGGTGTAGTAGAAAAATTCAAATTCTTTAGTCAAATAGTTGGCGAAAAATATTGCAGTCCTCGATCATCGGAGGGTTAAATTTCAAATGCAGTAGTTATTAATAGTTATAATTTTTTGACGTGTAACAGTACATTCATTTATCTTTAAAATGACGTGTAATTCATAAAAATCTGTAAACAACTACGAAAACTACAGCTTTACAGGAGAATATGGAAAAAAAATTTTTAATGTGTTAATAGATTTTAGGAGTACGTTAGTTAATTTTCAAACGGGGAAATTTGAGCGGGGTGTCACACAGATTTACTTTACTACAGCACGTCAATTTTATTTTGCTTCAAAAGTCCAACAAAACCAGTATTTTTCCCAACCATAGCCTTGCAACCATCGGTACACACAGCAGACCATTTTTCAAACCCACCATATTCTTCCATGGCATTTTGAACTGCAGAAAATATGTCATCCCCTTTACTTGTACCATGAAAAGAGCAAACTTTCAGTAATTCTTCAGAAACAGTAAAGTCTTCCTGGATCACTTTAACAAAAATAAGAAGCTGGCTAATGTCTGTGATGTCTGTACTTTCATCAATCGCCAGTGAAAAGTATGGACAATTTTCAATTAAAGATTTTAAGTTCTGGGACAAATGCAAAGTAATATCTTCTGTTCTCCTAGCTACGGTTTGTTTTGAAAGAGGTACATTTTGAAATTCTGTTACTACTTTTTCGTCATTGAACGCTTCTGCCATTTGAACTGCACACTTTTTCACAAACTCTCCATCAGTAAACGGCCTTTTTGCTTTTGCAAGCTCATAACTAATCACATAGGACGTCATGAGTGATGATTCCTGAATCTTATTTACGTGACTAAATATACTCTTTTGCTGATTCAGTTTTTTCTTCAGTTGTTCAATCACAAGCTTTCTCGACTCGCTGCTATGCTAGTCTTTGTTTTTCTGATGATTTGTGATGTAGTGACGTTTCAAGTTATATTCCTTCACTACGGCTAACACTTGAACGCAAACTACGCACAGAGGTTTATTATCCTTATTGAGAATGAACAAATAATTGAACTCCCATTCTGGTTTAAATGCGCGATTTTCACTGTCCAGTTTTCTATACTTAGAAAACATTTTTACAAATGCAAACTCTTATACATGAAAACGTGCACAACAGCTACAAGCCCAAAAGTGTCACTGGCTGATTTACACTTAACACACTTCACAAGACCAACTGTGCACCTCAACTCCTTTCTACAGAAATGTACCTACCATCCACCCCCACTCCCACGATCACTTTCCCATACCGATGCTAAAGTCAAAGCAACATCATTGGATCTCAGAGACTTCCGACCGCAGAAAAGATCTGTCATTGCTTTCAGTTTCTCATTATCAAAGTAGGTACCGACACTGTATTCGCCTGTCCACGTGCACGATCAGAGATTTGACGTTATCATTTCCGTTTTGTCGGCACTAACTAGTAGAGCTCAATTGGTATGATAGAGAGAGAGAGAGAGAGAGAGAGAGAGAGAGAGAGAGAGAGAGAGAGAGAGAGAGAGAGAGAGAGAGAAAAAAAAAGAGAGAGAGAGAGAGAGAGAGAGAGTTGGTGGTGTTGTGGGAGGTGGGAAGATGTTAATCGTACATTTTGGGTCTTTTTGGTTTTGTTTCTGGTGCCTATGCGTGCTATTTTGTAATTTTTTTTAGCACAGTGGTCGGAGTATACAGTAATTTTCAATCAACAATAAGAGGCCGGCCTAAACAGTTTTGCGGGCCGGTCAAAACAGGTTGGCGGGCCGGTTCTGGCCCGCGGGCCGTAGTTTGGCCACCTCTGTGCTAGTGTAAATATATAAAGATAAAGTTAGTCCCATAGACAATACTGCCGTAGGGGAGTGAAGTGTTACAAATTTCACTTAACTAGAACCATCACAGAGAGGTGGAGTGGCAGTTCCCTTCCTTGTTGCCTTCTCCTTCCCTAACTGAAGTGCAAAGTAAGATACCAATTTACAGCTGGGTAGACGGAAACGTGTCGATACCGTGAATCGAACCCCTTTGCCGTGAGAGACCCGCGCTCTAACCACTCTGTCAATCAGACGCTCTCAAATACAATACCTATAATAAACCTGTTAGTTGGCAAGACACCAATTTATTTGACTGTGTTCAGTGAACCATTAAACAAGTTTATGGTACTAAAGATGTCAATAATAATAATAACCCATTCAGTCATAACTGACTATGGGAATGCACCCCTGAGGTGGCAACCCTCAGCTGCTTATTTTCCCGGTCTTCCTTTCGACGTTTTCTCCTCTCTTCTGCTTGTTGTGTGAGCTTCTTTTTCGCCCAAACTGAGGTGGCGCCGTAAATAGCATCGTCTCTTGGTGCGATCGGCAGCTTCATTCTCCCAGGTTGCTGGATTTATGTCCAGTGCATTCATGTCTCTCTTGCACACATCTTTGAACTTAGCTGCGGTCGCCCAACTGTTCTTTTACTAAAGATTTTATTGTATACGAAATAAAGATTTCTTTGTTAAAAAAGAGTTTGTTAAGGGGAGGGGCTACACTGAAATGCTATTTTCGTTATTAATTGCTGGATTTCAATGAAAATGCACAGACTTAACCTATGTCAATACTAGATACGAAAAATGAAGAGTTTTATGACACTGCACTACTGGTTGCCATAGAAACAGCGGCCATATTGGATTCTATTGTTCTATTTCAATTTGCTAAGGCTTTTTTATTTATTAAGCTATGAATACCAAATATGAACACAACGTTTATCATTATATTTTAAAACTTTTCTATTGCTGGATTTTTTATAACTTTAATACAAAAAAAGTTGTAGGACTTTGAATAAAGTGTCTAAAAAAAAGTAACAAATTTTGATAAATTTTACATTACTTTTTGCAATAAATCAAAAGTTTAATCAGATACTCAAAATCCACCAATATAAAAAAATTATGGGCAACATACGTGCCAATTTTTATGTCAATTAACACATAAGTGTGGAAGTTTTAAGGAAATTAGGATAAGAAAATTAGATTTTGAGAAAATCGCATTTTTCTCCATAAATAGACTACAATTAAATAAGTCTGTAATATTGCCCCTGAAAAATTGCTTATTTGTCATTTAGAACATACTGGTAGCATAGCCAGCTTCCTCTGCAGCTTCTTATCTGGCTTTCTGTTGAAATTTGTGCCTAATTTCCTTTCTTGTCTTAGCGCAGTTTTCTGCCGTTTTAGAGCTGAGCAATATTGGATTCTTTGTTCTATTTCAATTTGCTAAGGCTTTTTTATTTATTAAGCTATGAATACCAAATATGAACACAACGTTTATCATTATATGTTAAAGCTTTTCCAGTGATGGATTTTTGATAACTTTAATACAAAAAAAAGTTGTAGGACTTTGAAAATAGTGTCTAAAAATAGTAACAAATTTTACATTACTTTTGTCAATTAACCAAAAATTTGATCAGGTACTTAAAATCCATCACATAAAAAGTTTTAAAAGATTATGGGCAATATATGTTCCAATTCTTACTTTTCCTGTGATGGATTTTTGATAACTTTAATACAAAAAAAGTTGTAGGACTTTGAAAATAGTGTCTAAAAATAGTAACAAATTTTACTAAATTTTACATTACTTTTGTCAATTAATCAAAAGTTTGATCAGATACTTAAAATCCATCACATAAAAAGTTTTAAAAGATTATGGGCAATATATGTTCCAATTCTTACATAAGTGTGGAAGTTATAAGAAAATTAGGATTAAAAAATAGATTATGAGAAAACCACATTTTTATACATAAGAAGACAACAATTAAATAAGTATGTAATACTACAGCAAAAAAATAACTTACTTGTCATTCAGAACATACCGGCCATATATCCAGCTTCCTCTGCAGCTTCTTGTCTGGATTTCTGTTGAGATGTGTGCCTAATTTGGTTCCTTTTCTTAGTGCAGTTTTCTGCCGTTTTAGAGCTGAGCACGAGACGTTTACATGGTGGTGTAGCGAAATTTGTGTCGTGTCACAGACCGGCTCCATAAAACACTAGCTGCCTCAGCCTCCATCACACCTGAACTTCCTAGAAAGAAGAAAAGGTATGAATTAGTAACACTTAAAATAATGATGTAAGCAGATATTGAACACTTCCCTTTACAATGTAGAAGCAAATGTAGTACAATGGAAGCAAAGCAAACACATGTAAGTAATAAATTATGTTACTAAAACTGATACTTATGGAGAAATTAAAATTAGATCAGTTTAAATTTTTAGACAAGGAGAAGGAGAAATCAAAAATAAGATTCAGAAGTAAATACCTTCAAAATTTATATCACATCCTTGCTTCACATGCTCCTCTTTCCATTTGCTGAAGTTTCCCGGGGCTTCCTTCTGGTACCAAGAACCAGTTGCAGCACATGTCTGACAGTATTTAGAAAGCACATGGGCATCTATAACAAGACCTGTCAAGATCTCCACAACACAACCAATACCAATTTTTGAATTGTGGCCCCTTGTGAGCCAGCTGCCATCAAAACTGACTCCAATATCCATAATATGTTCATGATATGGTTGATTGCTCTGAGCACAGTTTACGCTGCGTGCTAGCTTAGCAGCATGATCAAATATTAATTTTGCGAGTTCTGGTGTTTGCAAATAAACTTTTTTTGCAATTGTGTTGAAAGTTTTTTTTATGCAGGCCAGGCGTATCCATGTTCTGTGCAAAGTAGTTAAATTTATAGGGTCCCATTCCTGATAACAATGATGATAGAACTGCAACTTTGTTCACACTGAATGAATTATGTTCATCAACCGATGATGTGTACGTTGATGCAACGGTTTTGTTGCAAACACAACAATTCACTTTGATGTGTTGAACAAGACCTCTCTTGGCCTGATTATTAATTTCTGCAGACAGCTTCCCATAGCATTCTGGACATGCAAGCTGACTAACAAGGTTGCATATCTCAGACATATCAACTATAGTTCTGGAGACCGTATTGTTACGTGTTGAAGCTTCTTGCACCGATGAGGCACTTAGTTCCACCTTTTTACAGAACCGTGGTGTGCTGTGGGGTGAAGAGGTAGAAGTTGTAGAAGAGCTTGTGCTGGCTCCTTCATTTACAGCTGAAGCTGACAGTATAATCTCAGGCAGACTAGGCTCATTAGGGGGACCATTTAGTTCTGAAAAAAGTACATAAGAAATAATCACAGCTCACATGCTTATAAATACCATGATAATTTATCGTATAATGTGGAATCATGTCATTTTGTCAAACCAGAAAAATATGATCACTGTTTACTGCCAACGCGTTTACTGAAACCTTGCAAATACATAAATTTAAAAAAATTAATAGCTTATTCACATGTGACATTTTTTTAAAAAAGTATATCGTTGAACCCTTTATGGGTTATAATTAGGACATATTGTGTATTAATTCAAGAAAATTAAGTCAGATTTCCAATATCCAAATATAGTACCTTCTTCCCCCTCCACTCAGTTCTAACAGAGTCAATCAAAACTAAATTTGTGTAGGCCTAGCCTAAATGTGTTGTGCGTGCCTGGCGTTCTACAGTGATTCATTTTGTACCATTACCATAACAAAATTAGCGGCTTTTACCTGCACTATCTTGGTTCCATCTTTTCTCCCTGGCCGTTTCCATGTTTAGATGACGAAAGCTATTCTTTTTTCGAGGCATTTTCACACAAAAAGTTCCGAAAAATGAGTCTAACTAAATATGTACACAGAATTTATCAATCCGACGCCATATTGTCAACACTGCTGTTACAAGTCACGTGGATTCACGCAGCCAACGAACAGTTTAGAATAGTGAGCGGAAAAAGCCGATGTCAGCAAATGTCCGACGATTTCCATATATGGAAGTAATCGGCAAAAAAGCGACCCATAAATTCTCGATCTTGGCGGGTATAATATTGTTACCAAAATAAATGAACTACATCACAGGATTCCCCAGATCTAGGCGAATCCAATGATGTATAAATACGTAGGGGTGCAGGCTTGGTTGCTATGGGAAAAACGAGGTCCAATTAGGCATATTTTCTCGAGTTTGAGAAAATCTCTCTGTACCATACCATTTTCAAAGTCAAAATACATATTGTTAGAGTGCATTTTGACATTTAATTCTGTTATATTTAGATTCAGGAGATGTTAAAGTATCAGAAAATGGACTAATCCCAAAATCCATCTGTTGGGTCGTTCATTCTAATGTTAAAGAACTTCATTACGCGAATGGTTGCAAAGGAACAAAAATGTCAGAAAATGTTCTTCAAAACGAACTCCAACAAGTAGTGTTTAACTGGTCACTTACTGGCAGCACACAAGTCTGTGATGACTGTACATATATTTTATTTAACGTGACACATACGGAGTGGAACAGACAAGACGATCATGGTTACAGATTACAGATGCAAATGTCATACTTTAAAGTTGCTGATCATACTCTTAAATTCTTGGAGATTCTTCAACAATCAAGTCCTCTTCTATCCAAGTGAGCTGAGGATCACTTCTGTTACCCGCTAATATACATTTACAATGAAGTCCGTTGACCTTCTTCCAAGGACGTCTATCGTGGTAAACGGATTCATGTTCAAGGATCAATCTTTGATATCATACCCGTAAAATTCCCAGACTTTCTTCATACAATACTTATGTAGCATATATATAATCCAGACAAAGTCAGACACGGCAATACAATCAGGTTAGAGTCTTCTGTTGACTAACCTCTCCCAAAATCCATGCCATGACTTTGGCATTGGCGAAACGGCATATTAAAACATGTGAAGCATACAAAATCAATTAACTTCGTTTCCTCGTAGGTATCCTCCCTCTACGGTAATTCAAACAAGGCAATCGACTCCGTTTGACATACTACGATGGATCCCCGCTAGACCATAAATAGGAGCGGCCTGATACTTCAATTAAAAATCAATAAACATTCAATGTGAAATGGGGCGACACTTACATGATACTTCCACTATTGGCTTCGACATGAAGACCAATATATATATCAATAGAAATAATGGCTTCCACAAACTTGCCACGAATACAAGAAATATTCCACGGACATCAACATGGTCCGTACTGCCCCATACAAAACATGACGTCACAATCCCTAAACTAGGTTACCCGTGCGTCCAAAGCAACTCACACTGCATTGTGCACGTCAGTGCGTGAATCAATCGAACGCTCAAATAATATAACTATATTAAGACTGGTGCGTACATTTGGCAGGACCGAAGACTACCCCCTTAGGTAATAAATGTACGTAACAGCTCCCTTATTACCTCCCCTTAAAAAAATTAATTCTATTAATTTTTTTGAACTTAGTACCCGAGAGAGGTGAGTCAAAACTACCACAAGATATATGAAATGCATAAAGTTATACCATATTAAGAAAAGAATATTAAACGAAATCAATATAACTAAATGATAGTATGCATTAACGCACACATCCACAATCGATCTACTTTGGAACGATGTGGTAATATTCGAAGTAAAAACAAGTTGAAAATGAAAAATGAAAAAACCATTAAAAAAAAGATGATAATAAAATTCAACTAAGTTTTCAAAAAAAAATTTGAAACATATGATTTCAAAAATGAAAATGAACAGCAACACTGATGATAATCAATGACAAGAGAATCAATAAAACAGAAAATTGAAAATACAATGTGCAAAAATGAAGCAATGCAAAATTAAACACTTTAAGAATCAACACCCTTAATGTTTTCTAACACTAGTACGGTTGACTAGTGATCTAACAGTGAAATATCATAACTAAGACCCGTGAATGCAGGTATTACGTGACAACTAAGAAAGTTAGTATGTGTGTGATCCATAATCAATTAAATAGATTAAATTGAATTATTCTAATTTATATATTTCTTAATTACTAACAAATAACCAGTTACTAATATATTCTAAGTAATTCCAATATCACTATCAATATGTCAATGTTCAGTTACAACTAGTTAGTAATCGACGAGACGATGTTCTCAATGTTCCATACACGATATAATATATTCTCTAACACGTTATGTAGTGTAATATGTTCCATAGGAATAACAAATGTATATTTGTCGCTCTTAACAATGTTTACATACTAATAAAAAGTTACTGTAGTACCAATGTTCCCGTACTAATAAAATGTTACTCTAATACCACTGTTCCCGTTCTAATAAAACGTTACTACACAAGAAGTAATGTTATAATCTATAAGTAAGTATATCATGAAAGTTATACTTATACGAATACTTCAGTTATATAACCAGTATTTATAGATGTACTATCAATGATAATGTACAAAGTTATTCATGTTATCGGTAAGGATGTTTCAACATCTGGAAGTGGTTTAGTTTCGACAAGTTCGCTTGGGCATCTCGACAAACAGTCTGCGAACACATTCTTCACTCCAGGAATAGCTCGTATTTCAAAATTGAATGGTTGAAGCGCTATAGCGTAACGCGCTGACTTCGATGATTTAACATTCTTCGTGTTCAGTGCGGTAAGAGCTTTTTGGTCAGATTCCACCACAAAGTGTGAGCCGAGGAGGTAACGTTCCAGTTTTGTGATTGCCCATACTAATGCGAGGAGCTCTTTATCCAGAACGGAGTATTTGAGTTCGCTCTCCGTAAGTTTTCTGGACACGTACATCACCGGAAATAAGGTGCCGTTATATTCCTGCATCAAAACTGCTGCAATAGCGTAAGAAGATGCATCACTGAGAAGAATGAAAGTGAGATTTTTGTTAGGCAACCTCAAAAAAGGTTCATTTGAAAAAAATCGTTTTATATAGTCTAACGCCGTTTGGTGATCCTGCGACCACTTTATTACATTAGATGTGCCTTTCTTCAGTAGAGACGAAAAAGGTGCAGTTATAGTAGACAAATGAGGGATGAATTTTGAATAGAACTGTATTAGTCCTAAAAGAGATCTAACTTGTTTTTTTGTCTTAGGTGCCGAGATGTTTAAAATTTTAGAGACGTTACTGTCTTCTGTATACATGAAACCATGACCTATGCGGTGACCCAGAAATGAGATGTCATGAAAACCGACAAAAGCCTTTGAAGGTTTCGCTGTTAAGTTATAATCCCGTAAGGTAGAAAGTAAAGCTTTTAATCCATGAATATGTTCATCCCAAGAGTCACTGAAAAGACAGATGTCATCTATATAAGTAATGACATCGGGACGATGAGACAATATGCGGCGCATCATGCGTACAAAGGTAGCTGGCGCATTCATTAATCCGAATGGCATAAAATTCCATTGAAAAAGACCCCGTGGCGTCGAGAAAGCGGTGAATGGCTTTGCTTTAGGAGTGAGTGGCACTTGCCAATAGCCCTTTGAAAGGTCAAATTTCGAAAAGAATGTGGCATGAGATAATTTCTCCAATAAGTCGTCTAAAAGAGGTAACGGTTCCGCATCGAATTTTGTAACTTTGTTTAATTTCCTGTAATCTACGCAAAGACGTATATTTTTGTCCTTCTTCCTAATGATTACCATAGAAGAAGAATATGGTGATGAAGATGGTTCAATTATATTTAATTGAAGCATCTCATCCAATTCCTTATCAACCTTATCACGAAAGTGTAAAGGGATAGGATATGGGCGAACTCGAATAGGCGTGTCGTCAGTCAGAATAATGTCATGTTGGATGACTGACGTATGACCTGGGATGTCAGTGAGGACATCCTCATACGAGTGTAGAATATTAGAGACTTGCTGACGTTGATCAGCCGAAAGAGTAGATGAGATTGTAACATCATTCTATTTCTCAGTGGAATGGAGTGGTACAACTGGTATTGGTAGTTGTACATCATCGAAAGAAGATTCTTCTTCTTGGATGACTGACAAACTAGAATAGTGTTGAATAGGAGGTGTAGGATCGTCAGTTGCCTGGAACACTGACTGTAGATAATCAGGACGTGAGTAATACTCCTTCAACATGTTAATGTGGAAGGTTTTATGTTTACCATTAACATCAACGATGTAGTCGACATCGGATATTCTTGAGATGATCCTGAAAGGACATCTCCAGGTAATTAAAAGACGATTGTTATGCGCAGGGAGTAATACAAAAGCTTCGTCACCAGGAATAAGCTGGCGAAGACGTCTATACTTGTTTGCAAATAGACGAGCTTTTTTTGGCTTGTTCGGATGATGCAGTAGCTAGTCTACAAGCATCTATGATTCTCTTTCTCAGAGAGATCACATACTCATAAGAGGATTGAGTTTCCTCTTCAATATTCTCGTCAACCAATAAGTCGTGGATTAACGACATCGGACCGCGTGGTTGCATGCCAAAAACTAGCTGGAATGGAGAAAACCCCGTGGCTTGATTTTGTACTTCTTGATACGCGAACAGAGCAGCGGGTATGACCCGATCCCAGTCTTGGGGATGGTCTTGGGTCATCTTACCCAACAACTGCTTGAGTGTCCTATTGAGACGCTCAATTAACCCATTTGACATCGGATGATAAATAGAACTAAGAGATCTGTCTATACCTAATGTCTTCATAACTTGAGACATGGATTCAGAAATGAACTGAACCCCATGATCCGACAAGATTTTCCGTGGAAAACCAATGCGTGAGAAGATTAACATCAATGCCTCTGCTACACTGGCAGATGAAGTGTTCTTGAGAGGGATGGCCTCAGGCCAACGAGTGCACATATCAATGCACGTAAGAATATGCGTATGCCCTCTAGCAGATGGAAGCATCGGACCAATAATGTCTATAGCCATTTTATCAAATGGTCTAATCGGGATGTCCGCAGCTTGAATAGGAGCCGCATGAAATGGACCCCGTACCTTAACTTCCTGACATATCAAACAGGACCGACAATAGAGAGTGATGTCCCTATGGACGCCTGGCCAGTAGAATGCAGAAAGCACTCTGGATTTGGTACGCGAAAAACCCATATGGCCCGCACATTGCGAGTCATGCGCATGTCGTAATATACGAGATCTCATAGAGGATGGGACTAAGATCTGATAACATAAGGATGAATCCTTTTCCCGTATTACTCTAACCAAAATCCCATTTTTAAGTATAAAGTCATGTCTAGATTTTGCAAGTTTGTTGCTGGTATTCTTTTTGTTCACATACTGAAAATTTTTTTTAATGAATCATCATTCTTTTGCAATGTTGCAAACAACTCCCGTGAAATAGGAGCATCATCATCACAAGTGGTATGAACTGTAGGTTCAATAGGTGTATCATGCGACATATTAGTAGCTTGCGCTCTAGTCACTACTGCATTTGCAGTTTGAATATGTCGCTCTTCCCATTCAGCAATTTGCTGTGGTGTACACTCTTTAATACCATGTATGCGACCAAGTATTACATCACAAATTGGATTCGGAAGGAGACATGCCTGGATCTTTCCTGAAAAAAATGGTGTATTAAGGTCAATAATAGCAGTGGGAAATGTTTCAACGGTGCCACCAAAAGTCACACACTTGACAACCCTGCCCGTGGCACAACTTGGGTTGATCAGCGAAGTCCGGACGCCCACAGTACTACAACCTGAGTCAAATAGGAGAGAGCATGAAATGCTGTTGACAAATCCCTTGTTAAACTTAAGAGAGCCCTCTCCCTGGTGTACTGACGCAGCAGTGGCCGTACAGACTACAGGTAGACTAGGCAAGGTATGTCCGCAACGCAGCGTCGTGATCGCCTTAGGCTGGAAAAGAGTCGAGCATTCTGGACAGTCTTTCACCTGGGTACAATCAAGAGAACAAGACATAGCATTGTGAGTTTCAGCTACTTTACCCTGTTCAATGTTAGCCTGTGTATCAATTAAAGAGACATTAGAATGTCTACCCGTATTACTCGACGATCTATCTCTGCGACGCGATCGATTTTGATTATTTGCATTAAAATTGCCATAATTGTCGTTTCTGCTTGAGTTAAAATTTGGATGAGTCCGATAATTTGTATAATTAAAGTTATGATGTTCTTTAAAATTTTTATTCCAAGAACCTTGTCTGTTTTGCGGACCCTGAGATCTTGATCTCCAGTTTTGTTTATTATAATGTCCTTGATTATTTTTAAAATTATTGTTACCAAAATCTCGCGATCTGTGAGCTTGGTTCCAAGAAACATTAAATGGAGCAGATTGTTGAAATTGCTTCCCTTTGTAAAAGTTATCATTGTTAAAATTGTAATTATTTCCCTTATTGACATACCTGTCAGCACTAAAGGAACGATTTCGTGAAAAATTGTTTTGTTGTGCTGCAAAAGCAACAGGCAATTCACTCTTAATCTGTGCATTACTTAGATCCATGGTTGGGTGAGCAGTGCAGAAGTTTTTTGCATGTTCTTCTAAGTCTTTCATTGATAAAGGTTTCCGTTCGTGTAAAAATGCGAGAAATGTAGGATTTACAGACGATAGTACCTTATCGCGCATCAGTAAATCGAAGAGACCATCATACGACTTTTCAATTTTGGATAATTCGATCCATCTTTCTAGGGTTAGTCGTATTTGTGACAGAAAATCACTGAAATTTCTGCTTGATTGCGGTAGTAATATACGAAATCTTAATCGGTATTCATCTTCTGTCATTTGAAATTTCTTCAGAAGTGCGGCTCTAAGAGCATTATAATCATTCTTCTCATTAATACTGGTAGTATGATAAACTGCTAAAGCATCCCCAGTAAGTAACCTGGATAAATATGTGCAATACAGTGTTTTATCCCGTTATAAGACCTAAAAGTGGCCTCAAATCTATCTAGGAAAAATATTACGTCATCCGACGGGGGGTTAAATTTAGGTAATTTAAGGTGAATTTCCTTAAAATGATCATGTCTGGGTGAAGTTTGGCTTTCAAAAGTTCTCTGAGAATTAGCTTCCTGAGTTAACCTAAGTCTCTCATATTCTGACTCTGCTAATTTTAGTTCATGCTGTCGTTTTTTATCATTCTCTTCCATCTCAAGCTGAAGTCGTAATGTATTTTGTTCAGCTATTAATCTTCTTTCTTCCATTTCCTTTTGTTTATTTTCCATTTCCTTTTGTTTAACTTCCATTTCCTTTTGTTTAACTTCCATCTCAATTTTAAGTCTTTCTTCAGCCTCCCTTTGCTTCTGTTCTGCCTCTCGCTGAAATCGTTTCTCTTCTAATTCAGCGGCTAATCTCATTTTTTTCTCATTCTCCTCAGACTCAATCCGTTTTTGATCTGCCTCAAATTGAAGTTTTTCTAGTCTTAAAGTTTCTAACTTTCTCTGTTCGGCTTCTATTTCTTGAGCTTTCTTATATTCTGCAAGTGCAAATGCTTTTGCTTCATCAGGAGCCATCTGAAGAGCTTTTGCTTGCTTAATGAAATAATCTAGTGAATACATTATGCTTTATAAGTAGTCACAATACTCTTGATTTATAAAATGATAATTAATCAATGTAAATTAATTAACCTTGTTACTTTGCCAAGTGTACGTCGTTCCTGTCCTAGAACGGTATCTTTTGTTATCATATAGGTATGAAATATATCAATAATCAATATAGTAATTTATGTAATGAAATGTCATGAAATCAACAACGTGAAAGACAATAGAAACATTACCGACAAGACACGATAATCAAAGACGAGTGAACACAATCGTAGAAATCAACAAAAATAGAAATGTGTAACTAAAATAGAATATCGTAAAAGTTTACGATGACAACTACGATCAGATACTCAACAGGACAATTGACAACACAGTGTAAAAACATAGGTTTTGTAAAAAACTGAACGACAGGAAAGGTGAGACGGACGCATAATACAAACAAAATTCATCATAAAACTAAATACGAGTAAAAATAACTACCAAAAACAACAAGTAAACGTGACGAAACAGCTAAACAGATACTATCATAAGGAACAATTAGCGATCGGAACTTCGGCAAGGTTTCTAGCCTTGGACCGGAATTATCGCTCAATTGAAACTTACAAGTTGAGCCCTACAGAACGTCTGACGAAGAGCCCGAATTGGCTTCGAGATGGATCTCGTTCGTCAGATCAACCTCCCTACCTCCCACGACGAATGTACAACATATAACATATAACATGGAAAATGTAAAGATGGACATAAGTATAGAAGGCACAGCTAAAAGTAATAAAATGTACAACGAAAGCACGTTATACTCATCTCGCGTGTGCCGGGAAAAAACAATGTGCCTCGTCTCCGTGGATGTACGTCTGAGGATAACATACTTCGCTCTGCGTATATAACAACAGCTTGCACGTAATAATGACGAATAGGTGATCCCAAGGCAGTCAGTCACTGTAAAACTTGACGTGGAGGTTGATTGGTGACCTTGAGCATTTGGTAACCGTAAGTTGATTCTGATTCATCATCACACTAGGTTCCAAGTTTGAGATGTTGTCGCCTTGAAAGTTCAAATCTTCTTTTCAACCGATACTTGGATTGAGTACGTTCCTGTGAAATTATTTATTTCCAGACCACACTGGCATACCATTTACTGTTGGGTCGTTCATTCTAATGTTAAAGAACTTCATTACGCGAATGGTTGCAAAGGAACAAAAATGTCAGAAAATGTTCTTCAAAACGAACTCCAACAAGTAGTGTTTAACTGGTCACTTACTGGCAGCACACAAGTCTGTGATGACTGTACATATATTTTATTTAACGTGACACATACGGAGTGGAACAGACAAGACGATCATGGTTACAGATTACAGATGCAAATGTCATACTTTAAAGTTGCTGATCATACTCTTAAATTCTTGGAGATTCTTCAACAATCAAGTCCTCTTCTATCCAAGTGAGCTGAGGATCACTTCTGTTACCCGCTAATATACATTTACAATGAAGTCCGTTGACCTTCTTCCAAGGACGTCTATCGTGGTAAACGGATTCATGTTCAAGGATCAATCTTTGATATCATACCCGTAAAATTCCCAGACTTTCTTCATACAATACTTATGTAGCATATATATAATCCAGACAAAGTCAGACACGGCAATACAATCAGGTTAGAGTCTTCTGTTGACTAACCTCTCCCAAAATCCATGCCATGACTTTGGCATTGGCGAAACGGCATATTAAAACATGTGAAGCATACAAAATCAATTAACTTCGTTTCCTCGTAGGTATCCTCCCTCTACGGTAATTCAAACAAGGCAATCGACTCCGTTTGTCCATTCTAGGAATGACATACTACGATGGATCCCCGCTAGACCATAAATAGGAGCGGCCTGATACTTCAATTAAAAATCAATAAACATTCAATGTGAAATGGGGCGACACTTACATGATACTTCCACTATTGGCTTCGACATGAAGACCAATATATATATCAATAGAAATAATGGCTTCCACAAACTTGCCACGAATACAAGAAATATTCCACGGACATCAACATGGTCCGTACTGCCCCATACAAAACATGACGTCACAATCCCTAAACTAGGTTACCCTTGCGTCCAAAGCAACTCACACTGCATTGTGCACGTCAGTGCGTGAATCAATCGAACGCTCAAATAATATAACTATATTAAGACTGGTGCGTACATTTGGCAGGACCGAAGACTACCCCCTTAGGTAATAAATGTACGTAACACCATCATTTTTGTATTTTGACGTTAATTTAATGCCCGCTCCTGGCCTTAATTTACATTCGTATGTGCATATATACGGTAAACTCTTGAATTGATTTCCTTTTGCACTGAATAGGAGGTGTAGGAGATTTGAATTTATTTCTTTGCATATTGAATGAGAGATATAGGAAGGTTCGCGAATAGCCAGTCAAGCTAAGAGAACCGAAAAAATGTTGGAATCCCCAGGAGTATTAACTCCTTGTCATAAGCACTTTTGTTTAACATGAGCTTTGCTTGAATGTTTCAAATGTTTTAGCTCTTGGTTTGCTAGGTTTCAGGCGACCAAGAGAGCTCAAATTTTGCATACGACCTCCTATCTTTGTACATTTTAAACTTTCAAAATTTGAAGGAACCTCGAGTGAACTGTCCAGGGCCCGCCATATAAAAACTAAAATTAACATTTTTACAATATTACAGCTGTGAAAGAATAACAGAACTTAGTGACGTTGTACACAACATTTTGAACAGGATCACAGAACTTGGTGTCGCTGTACACAATAATTGTGAACATTGTTATAGCTTTGTTGCAATTTGTAGCGTCTGGAGCAACAATCCAACTAAATCTTATTTTTAGTGGATTTGGTAACGTAGTAACAATGGATCCCTTAAACTTGTGTTTTCGTTTACTTGTTTCTCCACAGTTGGCGCTTCAGCCATCATCATCAGGTGCCATTTTCGCGTCGAATGTCGGATCTCCAACGTCTTCTGTCTCTTGTCTTGATGGTGCACTCTGATAGACTCTTTTCTGTCTCTTGTCTTGGTGGTGCACTCTGATAGACTCTTTCTTGTCTCTTGTCTTGAATGTGCACTCTGATAGACTCTATCCTGTCTCTTGTCTTGGTGGTGCACTCTGATAGACTCTTTCCTGTCTCTTGTCTTGATGGTGCACTCTGATAGACTCTTTCCTGTCTCTTGTCTTGGTGGTGCACTCTGATAGACTCTTTCCTGTCTCTTGTCTTGGTGGTGCACTCTGATAGACTCTTTCCTGTCTCTTGTCTTGATGGTGCACTCTGATGGACTCTTTCCTGTCTCTTGTCTTGGTGGTGCACTCTGATAGACTCTTTCCTGTCTCTTGTCTTGATGGTGCACTCTGATAGACTCTTTCCTGTCCATCTCTTGATGTTATCTTCCCACATATAGCGTTGTCTTCCTCTTGCAGGTGTGCCTTCCACTCTTCCTTCTATTATAGTCTTCAGTAAGATGTTATGTCTTTTTACATGACAAGTCTTCAAAAACCTCTACGCTTTCATTTAAAACTTTGCTTTCGTTTCAAATGATATCGTGCTAATGTCTTTGAAAAAAAAAACTTTATTGCGTTACCGAAATCGCTGTTTCAAAATATGTCAACTTGTTATCGATTTCGCGGTATTACGTCACTTAAAAAAAATCTTATTCTTTCGACGCTGTCAATTAATACCATTATTTTGGCTGCCTCTGTTATCACAACACCAATACAATTTTCAAGCCCAAAATTATAAAAAAGAAAAATAGAACCAATCACAAAATAGCGAAACATTTTGTTTGTGCCCCCAAAAGCGTTGGTATCGATTTCATATCAAAGTCATCGAAACAAAAGAAACGTGACTTGCAAATCTGTACACATGTTTCCTTTGAAATCGAACCTGTTTTGTCTCGGGATCGATACGAAGGAAACGCTGAAGGAAAGAATTATGTTAAAAAATCACTTTTTTTGAATTATTCATTGTGGTGCTGTAGTTAACAAATCTCGTGTGGTTCCCAAGGGTTATCTGAAGGAGACAAAGGTATGTCTTTCAAAGTGACAAATATCATCATGTAAAGCGAATTGCTACAGACATCACAAATGCAAAAGCATGTGACTGCTTGGTTCATGTTTCCTCCAACGTGACTAGCTGCATTGGCGGCCCCATGCTTTGTAAGGGGCACAAAGGTAAATGTTAATAAAATTTGAAATATTTATTACAGAAATAGCGAAATAAATGAAAACTAGACAGCATGACGTTTTAACACAGGTCGCCAGCAAAATAGTTCGTAGAAGGTACAGTCAAGGAGAGAGAAGAAATACCAGCAGAAGGAAGGCAGGATACCTGATCAAGCTGCCAAAGAAGGGAGATTTGCATGAGTGCACAAATTATCGTAATAAACCTCCACCACATCTACACCCAAAGGTACAATAAGAATGACTAAGAAGACGAAGATTATTATCTCCTTTTTTTCACTTCTATAAAGCGTAGAGGAAGTTGTGGAGAGACATAATCTCCTACGCCACTAGGCATGTTACTTGAAGAAGAAGAAGATAGAGTGTAAAACCACTTCTTGAGGAAGCCTGCACCAGAACACAAACTCTGGCTGTGGTGGTCTATGTCGCCATTAATGTTACATGATGAGGATGTCAGCGCCGTGGACAGTGTCGCATTCTAGTTGACTTGTACAATAGTTATGTTCTATCCTTGTCTCCACAGAGACCCCCGAAAACTTACAGGGGGCGGGTGCACAGATAACACAGTACTAATTTAACCATAGGGCAAGGGTGAATAACAAATAAGATTATCAGTGAGAGACGAAAACAGGTCTAAAGATGGAGATCAACTTTCACACTTAAAGGTCTTATATATTTGGACATGCTCCCTAATATAAACGACTAGGTTGAACGGGACGCGCCTCGCCAAAACGAGGCAAATTTTTTTAAATTTAAATTAAAAAAAAAAAAGTCTAAAGACAACTGAGAGAAGAAAAAGCAGTTTTGAACAAAGAAAATCATGTACAGACCAGGCAGAATAGATGATGATAAGAGTCAAGCAGAGCGTGGAACAGAACTCACATGTGGACATAAAAAGGCATTCGGCAGTTTAGACAGAGAATCTCTTTTAAAATCGCCAAGGCACTAAAGTTCATTAACCAAATAACAAAAAGATATTTAGGGAATTAAATAAGTAATTTTCACGAAGGACATTTTAAAGAACCCTTTCACTAAGAACTGGAATGCGGCAGGGATGCCTCTTGCTACCATTTCTCTTATTACTGGCTAGTGACTGGATTATGTATATATATATCTTCCAACAGAAACTGAATTCTGACAATAAAGTCTTGATTAGAGGTACAGCAGCTGGGTCTGATAAAACACACACAAAAACAGACTAAGATTATGAGAATAAATGCGCCTAATCAAAGTCAAATACATGATGCGGACTATATATATAATCTTCGCCGCAATATAAACAGCGTAGGAGAACTGACAACGATATCAACATAAGAATACACAGGGCAAAAGGAGCTTTCATTGCTGTAGCGACGCGGGCAAGAAACTCTGAAATTGCCACTAAAACTAGTGAACTAGTGTCTTTATGATAAATTATAAATCGCAAACCAGAACTTCTGCCATAACTTTATTTTTTTCCGAACGGAAAAAAAATATTTTTGGGGTTTAAAAAGCATCTACAAATTCATGTAATTATGGCAGTGGGAAAACATTATCTTTGGTAATTGACGAGGAAATCAAGATTTTGTCGAAATAATTGCGCAACAGCATTGAAATTCCACGATCGTTATAAGAGGGAAGGTGAACGCCGACGCGGACCTCTGAGAAAACAAGGATTAGGCCTGAGATTAGGTATATAAGCCTGCTTAGATTCAGTTCTGGACTCTCAAAATTGCATAGCTGAAAAGACGTCCAGCGGACTGACACGCGCTTGTCATAGTCACACAGCCACAGCCCATAGCTGAGGAAAACAAAGCTGGCCTGCTAGTGAGCAGACTTGCATAAGTGATAAGCTCAGATCCGTATTACTGTGTCTGAAGGGTTCTTATCGAAGAGATTCACAACAAAAGCTTCTGATAAAGAAGCATACAAGACTGCAATGTATGATTCAAGGACCACCTCTGCAGTTTGCCAGGTATTAGCGTTGTGGCTACTTGTCTAGGTCAATTAAATATCTTGGACATTCAACACCTGATGTATGGCCAGAAGTGTCTGCAGCGAAAGGATCTGGATTAGGTAAGTACTCACTACTTTGAAGAAACAAGATCCAGAAGTTATCAGTTGCTAGAAATGACGAACAAAGACATTGACACCTTGTAATTTTCCAACTTGTGATTTGTGTAAATACATATCTGCAATCTTTATGAAACTTCTATTTTAATTAATAAATGTACAGATATATTTTATAAATCGCAGTTGAGTTATTTTTTTAAAAATTCCAGTTTCTGTTTGAAACTGTGTTCTTGTGTGGAAATTAAGCGAACGTTTTTCAAATTGGTAGGGATAATTAACGAGCTGCAATTCACATACACTATTAATAGAGACACCCTTGGAGCATAGGATAAGTCTAGCAAGAAGGGACTTACTACATAGCTCTCTTCAACAGCTACCATCAGAACTGCGCAGTTATCTACCTGACTCGTCTTGTGCCATCCCTACCACTAGTTTACCAGCTCTCTTCTCCATTTCTGGGAACTCTATCTATTATTTTCTACCTAACATCCATTTCGTCACAATTGCGTTCGGAAGTATATGGAAATAACAAGAAATTAAGCTCATCACAGAATTAAGAGTCTTAAACTCAAATGTCAGAGCAGTTCTATTGAATGGCTCTGAGACATGGGTAACAATAAAAAAACGGCTACCAAGAAATTATGGGTTGTCAAAAATACGTTGTTGCTGGCGTAGAATACAAGGTTTAAAGTGTTATGACAATATCACCAATATCAAAGAAATAGCAAGAATCAGAAAAACGTCAGTGGAACAAAAGGTGATGCCGAATGGTTACCACAGATAGAAAGAAGAACGATTCTCCCTGCACCAGGCTAGACACAATACTTGAGAACAACATAAAAACTGGCATATAATAAATATGACAATATGATGTCGAAAGAAAGCGAAGACGAAGAAGGAACCGGTTGAAGGAAGACAACTCAATCCATTAGTGAGTTTGAGTAGAAGCCCTTTAAGAGTCGACAATGGACAAGACAATACTCTCTTGGGAAAGAAAGCCTTTTAGGAAAATGAGGGAGTCAGAGAGATACACAAATGGAGAATCAGAGCGACAGAGGATAAGTGAGGATAAGCCGAGATAAATGAGGAAATACGAGTGAAGTGAGGGAATGTTAAAGATACATTTAGAGCCAAAAAAATTACATTATACGTTGAAAACGAAAATAACACCAAATGAAGTAATAGTAACGAGATACGAGTGTATAGATGAACTGTAAATCCAGTGCGGTGATTAAACAGAAAAAGTGAAACACAATTATAAACTAAAAATACATTTGAAGAAATAAAAAGGCATAAGAGTAGGAAATTACAGAGAGAAATATACCTGAGTTAGGTCAATTAGAAATTTGACTGACAAAACAACAGACCCAATATGAATTGTTATTGTTGAACAGGATCGACGTCATTGCACTCCGGGCAAACCCACAGATGCTCAATCTCCCTCAGTTTATGTTGAAGAGTGTGAATTTTAACTATTCCTGTAGCTTGCTGTTGTATACACGACGGATGCATCCTTTCATACGTCCATCTCTGCTCTTCTTACGTGTGATGCCAAATTCCAACAGTCCAAACCTTGATGATTCATCTATTGCAGTGTCATTCTCTAACAGGCGATTATTAATTGTTCTCAGTATCTCTCCCTTATCCAATCCAGTGTCCCCACTGTGGGTGCTCTTTAATCTAATCTGCCAGCTCTCTCATTACCGGGTACCCCTGCATGACCAGGACAGTGGATCCACATCAGCTCCTGCAGATTTGAGGCTTTTATAAATGTTTTCCATTCATGACGTAGCCAACCACTTGGAACCTTTTGAAACATTAGACTGAGAGTCTGACACAATGACTGCATTTGTTACTGAAGTGTCATACAAGTATATCCACCTTACAGCTGCAGTAGCTGCCTCTATCTCCGTTCTCATGCTTGAAGATGTTATCTTGTAAACCACGCTAAGTTCGGCGACGAATCCAATATGATGATAAAATAACAGACTCAACATGGATGATGAAATAACAGACCCAATATGGATGATGAACTAACAGACCCAATATGGATGATGAACTAACAGACCCAATATGGATGATGAACTAACAGACCCAATATGGATGATGAACTAACAGGCCCAATGTGGATTATGAACTAACAGACCCAATATGGATGCTGAACTAACAGACCCAATATGGATTATGAACTAACAGACCCAATATGGATGATGAACTAACAGACCCAATATGGATTATGAACTACTTACTTATTACTACTTAATAGTTCCTCGTCTACCCTAGGGTGTAAAGAAAGGTTTGTAAAAGAGAGCGCCATACTGTCCTGTTGGCTATCTTCCTCCTGGTCTGGTTCCAATCTAGTCCTTGATTCTTCAAAAGATTGTCTAATGTTGTCCTCGCAGCGGACTCTGGGTCATACTAGAGGTCTGGATCCCTGGCACTTAGTTCCCCATACTTGACGTGGTAGCCGATCTTCTACTATTCTGCAGACATTGCCAAATCATCGTAGTTGGGACGAGTTATGAACTAACAGCCCTAATATGAATTATGAATTAACAGATCCAATATGGATTATGATATAACATACACAATATGGGTTATGAACTAACAGTCTTAATATGGATTATGAACTAACAGCCCTAATATGGATTTTGAACTAACAGACCCAATATTGATGATGATATAACAAACACAATATGGGCGACGAACTAAGAAGCCTATTGTGGATGAACAAACAGACTCAGTATGAATGATGAGTTAACAGATTCCAATATAGATTATGAACTAACAGACTTAATATTGATGATGATCTAACAAGCCCAATATGAATGATGAACTAAGAAACTTATTGTGAATGAACTAACATACTCAATATGAATGATGAACTAAGAAACTTATTGTGAATGAACTAATATACTCAGTATGAATTATGAACTAAGAAACCTATTATGAATGAACTAATATACTCAGTATGAATGATGAACTAAGAAACCTATTTTTGATTAACTAATATATTCAGTATGAATGATGACCTAAGAAACCTATTGTGAATGAACTAATATTCTCAGTATGAATGATAAACTAAGAAACCTATTATGAATGAACTAACATACTCAGTATGAATGATGAACTAAGAAACATATTATGAATGAACTAACATACTCAGTATGAATGATGAACTAAGAAACATATTATGAATGAACTAACATACTCAGTATGAATGATGAACTAAGAAACATATTATGAATGAACTAACATACTCAGTATGAATGATGAACTAGGAAACATATTATGAATGAACTAACAAACTCAGTATGAATGATGAACTAAGAAACATATTATGAATGAACTAACATACTCAGTATGAATGATGAACTAACAGATCCCAACATTAACGGTGAAGTAACACAGATAGACACATCAGAGTTGAATAGCAACAACTGAAATCAAGTTAGGGATACAATAGAAAGATTAGCTTCATTAAATGCTAAAAACCATCAGAGGACAGTGGAATTTAGCCCCTCATGTTATCTGACCGAGGACTAGATTGAAACCAGGCCAGAAGGCCGGCAGCCGTTATGATAGTGTGGCGCTGTCTCTGGCAAACCTCTACACCCCAGTGTAGAAGAGGTGCCACTAAGTAAGTAAGTACCGTACGTTTGTTATCCGACTATGCAGGGAACAGTTGTGTATGTCCTTCTTATTTAAGACACGTAAAAGCAACATACAGGCGGGAAGGGAATCCGAAAAAAAAAAAAGAATTGATTGTTTGAAGAAAGAGTTAATGACTGAATAAACAAATAGTTCGAGGACAAAGACAGACAAAACAGTCAGAGGAAGAGAAAGACAGAGATAGAACATAAGAAAGTAGGAGTGATAATACAAACTGGACATGACACTGGCCCGTGTTAACACCAGCCAAGGAAAATTATAGGAATATTTTAAACATTTTCATCACGTCTTTTCACCACTGACACGCGTGGAAATCCCCCAGAGACAACGTCTGGAAGCTACTGTCGCGACTTGAAAGAAAACCCAAGTGGAACGGCGATGGAGGGATACACTGAGATAATGAGTGGTATGAGAGAGAATGAATCAGTGTTAATAAGGCAGAAAGAGTCTTGCAGAAACTGATTAATGAAGAGAGGCGAAGGAACAGAATACGCGATGCTAAGGGTTGAAGAGTGAAGAAGAAAAATAATGAAGAGATAGTGATAATTTATAATATTGTTTTCCTGAATAGTTGAATTAGCTTTATCTTCCTAAAATGAAGTATTAGAGTGTGAGGATTTGTTGAGCGGTGCTACTTCTTTTAGACGTTTTAAGCACATAAAGAAGGGAAACCCGAGGCCTGTAAACAGTACATAAATATTACAAACACATAAAGGTATGTTTTCAGGCACTCGTGAATAATAAAGTAGTAGAAAACTAGACAACAGAAAAACAACAGACGTGAGTGGCTTACCGGGGAATCGAACCCAGGACCTTCCGTGCGGCACCCCCGCCTAGCTATGGAAGCGAATCACACTATCCTCCATGCCAGCTAAGCACCACACAAAATGATGCTTCGATGACAGGGGTTATTAGTAAGACCAGCAACACATAACACCGGGAATTTACCTAGGGCAATCCAGCCTATTAATGACGCAATCACTTCTGTTGTTCCCATATGATACAGTATAGGTCAGATTATAGGAAAATGGTCGTCTCTACTGGACGTGATCACAGACTAGGTAAATAGTATTTTTTTCCCGCAGTTAGCAGTGTTAGAAATACACATCATAAGGAAAAAAAGAAACAAATATAGGCAACAGAATCTACACTAATGCTGTGACGTTAAACAATGAAAACTATGTGTTGCGTGATAAATTCTCGCAACATCGTTTTATTACAATATCTATTTTATAACGCAAGGGCAACAACTGCTTGAAATTTATAGTCACTTTTCTCGGTAAGCATTTGTCTTCTCGCGTTGGTATTGAATGCAGTTAAGTTTTGAGCTGTGGTCTTTTTGCGCTGGACTGCGCATGACTGGTCTTGTTTTTTGGTCGATCGGTTTCCGCCCACCACTAGTGGGTGAGCGATTTGAATGGCGAAAGAGATGCCTCGTTGAAGAGGGGATCTCCGCTATTTTTTTGTTCTGTCAGGGATGTGTAGTCCTCTTAATGGATATTTCGTTTATTCGAGATAATACCTCTAGTGTTTCCCACATGTCGGGAGGCGTGATATTTCTGTGTATTTCCTGAAAGCAAGGTAAATTGACTTTTCATTAACTCTATCGATTTTGGGTCGTGAGCGATTTCGATTCATAGCCTGTCTTCGAAAGTCGTCGTCACGAGATGTTTTTCCCAGCTCACATGTCGCTGTATTGTACTGCATCGGTTGATGCATGTTCCAAGGACCATTACTTGCTACTTTGTTAAATGAACTAGGTTTGGAAAACCTTTATTATCTAGAGGATATTTTTGAGGACATTATTTATACTTCGGCAGACGTGTCTGTCTTGCTGAAGTCAGACTAAGGAGAGTGAACTGATCTCATACATCTGGTTATCTCCTGGCTGTTATAGAAAAGGATGGAGTTTTTCACCTGACTACATTTACAGCACTATGAAATATAACATGCATCTGACTCATCATTGTAATGCTGTCTACCGTCTTTTGCTGTATTGAATGTTGCTGTGATAATGACTGTTTGATGTGCCTACATATTCGCGTAACCATTTTGTCACTGTGGCGTCCACAATAAATAATGAAGAAAAACGTCAACGGCTGTTACAAGAATCATTGACTTTATACGTCGTGAGTTTACTGACGTCCTATGTGGATTGCCCTGTTATTTTTGTATGAACATTGTTTGACTGAACACATCTGCACACTACACAAAACCAGACATGCGGATACCATCCATCATCATATGGCATCACGCATCACTATGCTTACTTACTTAGTCGTTCCTCCTCTACTGTGAGGTGTAGAGATTAATAAGAGAGAGCGCCATACGGTCCTATCGACTGTCTTCCTGCTGGCCTGGTTCCATTCTAGTCCTCTGTTCTTCAGAGATTGTCTAATGTTGTCCTCTCAGTGGACTCTGGGTCGTCCTGGAGGTCTGGATCCCTGGCTCTTAGTTTCACATACTTTGAAAACTGTACACATAATATAATTATGTTTTTTCTTTAACAGGAGGGAGTGAATGATATTATCAACTGAGAAGAAAACTTCAAATTGGAAAGACATACACACACACACACGGCCTGAACATGAGAGAGGCAATGGCTCTCCGAGGCTAGCGACTCCGTAGATATGGACACCACAATAAAAGTGGAAAGAGCGGCAAACAGTGTAGGCTAAGGTGCAGGGGCGGCCTTAGAGCATGTGGCGCCCGGGACGAGTGGTTTGACATGCGCATCACCCTCCACTGGAACATTAAGTAAGATCCTTGAATAAAATTACAGATTAGATTTGGATGGTTATTACAACAACAACTACAACTACAAAAATACTATTACAACTAAAACGAGTTTTTTTTTCTGTTATTAATGATCTGCATTCCTGCTTTGGCCTGAGCGAATTGTGTCAAAGCTGAAGAGAGATCGAGTTTCTTGACGAAAAAAATAATTTGTGCACGCCCGCCTTGCCCTAAGCGCCCAGGGCGGTCGCCCAACCCTAACAGTGGCACTGATAAACTAGGGATCGTGGACAACAATAATGGTTAAATGAACGTGTAAAGAAATATGGTAACCTAAGAATACATTTCTGCTTCCGAAAAGTCGACATTCGATGTAGCTGTTTGTTTGTAGTTTTTCAATTCTTCTCATTTTCACGGTCTTATTTCACATCTTTTCTTTTAATTTTTCTCATCAAATTATCCGCCTTCTTGTTGCCTTTCCCACAGCTGGAATATTACATGTTCCCCACGACAGTATTATATATTACATGTTCCCCACGACAGTATTATATATTACATGTTCCCCACGACAGTATTATATATTACATGTTCCCCACGACAGTATTATATATTACATGTTCCCCACGACAGTATTATATATTACATGTTCCCCACGACAGTATTATATATTACATGTTCCCCACGACAGTATTATATATTACATGTTCCCCACGACAGTATTATATATTACATGTTCCCCACGACAGTATTATATATTACATGTTCCGCCACGACAATATTATATATTACATGTTCCCCACGACAGTATTATATATTACATGTTCCCCACGACAGTATTATATATTACATGTTCCCCACGACAGTATTATATATTACATGTTCCCCACGACAGTATTATATATTACATGTTCCCCACGACAGTATTATGTATTACATTTTCCCCACGACAGTATTATGTATTACATGTTCCCCACGACAGTATTATATATTACATGTTGCCCACGACAGTATTATATATTACATGTTGCCCACGACAGTATTATATATTACATGTTGCCCACGACAGTATTATATATTACATGTTGCCCACGACAGTATTATATATTACATGTTCCCCACGACAGTATTATATATTACATGTTCCCCACGACAGTATTATATATTACATGTTCCCCACGACAGTATTATATATTACATGTTCCCCACGACAGTATTATATATTACATGTTCCCCACGACAGTATTATATATTACATGTTCCCCACGACAGTATTATATATTACATGTTCCCCACGACAGTATTATATATTACCTGGAAGAAAATATGGACACAATGACAATTTTATCTCACGATTAAATGTGACAAAACACGAAAAACTGTCAAGCGAAAAACAAACGAACATAATCGATGAATGTTTCTGTTTTCATTTCCTTCCATATTCTGGGTCGTATTTTTGTTTCAAGAATAAAATAAGCATGAACAGAATTAAATAGAACACGCCCACGCTTCCAGGAGGACGTTCTCCAGTAATGCCTTTTCAATTTCTATCCATGCGACCAGGAACAGTTTTTAGCAGTCATCTGTTTCTTGAAATTACATTCTTTACTGCTGGCATTAAGAACACTGCTCTGTGAGTGAAATCAGTAGACTGTATGAATAATTCATGCAGAAGTTTTCGTCGTCGACGCCGAAGAATACTCTGAGAGAGAGAGAGAGAGAGAGAGAGAGAGAGAGAGAGAGAGAGAGAGAGAGAGAGAGAGAGAGAGAGAGAGAGAGAGAGAGAGAGATTTGTAAAAAAATTGTGAATAAGCTTGGTGTTTATAGGAGGTATAGGAGAGGGAGGCGTCGAGTTGGAAGAGGAAAACGGTGGGCGGAATTTGTGTTACGAGATATACAAATTAAATTAGGGCATAGCATCATGAAAGAGGGAGAATTGCTTAGCGGATTGTGCTAAATTAAAGAATACAATTAGGTAACTATTTACACTGGATCATATTTAATAATAAATAAATCGTGGACATTATACAGTATTTATAGATAAATAACATTAACTGACAAGACAACTTTAGAAACATAACATTGCCTTCTAATAAATGTTGCTGTCAGACAGGATCGACCTTGGTGAGGCGAGAAGGATGTAAGACAGAATAATAGATATAGTTCCCAGAAATGGAGAAGAAAGCTGGTGAACTAGTGGTATGGATGGCACCGGATAAATAGTTAACTGCACAGTCGTAGATGGTAGCTGTAGAAGAGAGCTGTGAAGTAAGTCACTGATAATTAGGAATTAGGATGCCGTCAAATTACCACCTCTATCGACACCAGGTATTACAATGCAAGATGTGGGTGTCTTATCTGGTTTAGATTGTTGCGGTGTGTGTGTTGCAGTAGAACAGTTCAGGGTACACCACAAGCAACATGACGTGTAGAGTCATAAAAATGGTAACTTCGCTTTAGGTTTATACCATTTATTGCACGCCACAAAACAGTCATGATACTTATGTTATCATCAGCATAGTATAACGAATGCAGCATTCAAACTCATGTTAACTGACAGTCATGTAGGAGTCAATACTCAATAGTTGTATGGAAAACAAATATCATAGCGAAGCTTGATAAATAATACATATAACTTCTGCAACCGTGGTCCGCTGCAGATCCTTAATGTTCATAGACAATAATAATTATTCCTTCCTGATGCTAGCAGATCAGATGTATACAATACGTCCGTTTACTGTCTGCACGTGAGTAGCATACATGGATTACAGGTCAGCTCGACCTTTATAACCTTCCTAAGTCTAACCATCTGACTTGGACGTGATCTCTGATATAACGAATCCTGGAACACAGACAATAGTCTTGTTGGTCTAGAGCGACCCATAGATATATAACTAGTTCAGGTATAAAGATACCGATGACTTAATCCTAGTCAAAGTACCTCTCCATTTTGAATCACACAGGCGAGCAAAAAGGCGACAAAATGACGAACCTCTAGATGATAGCCTAAAGTTCGATACAAGAGGAATTACCTTATTTCGGAAAATCAACCATGAACATATGCCTCCAGGCAGGCTTGAATAATACGGGGAAATAGTCTAGTTAGCTAACTAACTCACAAAGACAATGTATTTCCCTCAGAGAATCACAAGACGCAGTCGCGTCCGCTCGCTAATCAGTCCATTTCTCAACTGCCCGACCTGGGCGGAACAACAAACGACAACCAAGTCGAGACATGCGCAGAGTGACAATCTCTGAGTCGCTGTTCACAATAAGACGATTCTAAGAACATTCGAGATAAAAGTCTTACACAGTCGCGCCTTTTATGGACATGAACAGAAGCGTTAAGAAAGGTTTCAAACATCTACAACAGTTGACTGATACTAACAAATAAGGAGATATGGTCACGCTTCGTTCAAGACATTATAGACCGAACGTGTCTCTATACAAGAGGAGGTAAACTCATAAAAAATAGCAGTATCGATATATCGGGTTCTGTCCCTTTGACCATAAAATATATATAACATGCATTTCAGTCAAATAATGATCATACATACGAAAAACGATCATACAAAGACTTTGGAAAAAAGTAATTATTTGTGCCTAACATTACCGCACCCTCCCGGGAAAAAAGAAAAAGAACATTTTTTTTTTTTTTAAATCCTGGAGCCGGAAAAATCTAGGCTCCTAACGCACGTATGATGCGCGGATATACCTAACAAAATAGCTCAACACTTGGAGCAAAACTGAGATCATATCCCAGGTCCTTAGAGAAAAATTTATCTAAGTATACGCGTATATATCCCAGGAAGGTGCCACCAACACAAACCACAATGCTGGCAACATCATAATAAAAGTCAAATTATTCTCATACCAATATATGAAATCAAATATATTATTATGATATCATACAATGTGTTGCAAATAGCGGTGTAATATATTAATATACCGCACTATTTTATTACATTATGTAATGCATCAGTAACTAATAAGTAATACATGTGTTGATCTTCGTTGACATAAAACATTCAATAGAAGAAGATGTGGACATCATCCGCTCCCAATCTAGGACAGGACTTGATATACTCAAAGTTCCACAATGGACACAATCTCGCATCTTCCATGATGTGCTGCGAAAATATCAATAACACAAATCTTAAAGACAACTGGTAAATCTCTCAATACAATCCTGAAAATAATTTATTTAAATGTGGCCGAGTGATCTTTTGGCCCGTATATCACTAACTAAGCCTTCTTAGATAATTACATGGAACAATGTTATAAATTCCCCCTCAAAAAAGTGAGAAAAAAAAATCTACTAACATGTCATTATAACATTGGACTGTATATCAGGAAATATATATATGACAGAAGAATCATGTGGAATCGTGTGGGCATCTGGACAGAATGTCCGCCATTACATTATCCGAACCACGGATAGCTCGAACCGAGAAATGAAATGGTTGAAGAGCTATGGCATAACGAGTGGACCTCGAGCTCTTCAAGTTTTTGCTCTGAATAGCAGTAAGCGCTTTCTGGTCGGTTTCCACAATGAAATGTGCGCCTAGAAGAAATCTTTGTAACTTCAGAATAGACCATACCATAGCCAATAACTCACGGTCTAAAACCGAGTAATTCTTTTCTGCAGCATTTAATTTCCTAGAGATATACATCACCGGATGCAGAGTATCAGAATACTCCTGCATTAGTGCTGCCCCAATCCCAGTTGACGAGGCGTCACTTCGAAGAACAAAAGTCTTCTCAATAGTAGGTAACCTAAGAATAGGTGGAGATGAAAATAGGTCTTTAACCTGGTCCAATGAGGATTGACATTCTTTTGACCAGCGGATCAAATTAGGCGACCCTTTCTTCAATAAAGTAGAAAGCGGTGCCATAATGGAGGACAGATTCGGAATGAATCGTCCGTAGAATTGGATCAAACCTAATAGACTCCTTACTTGTTTCTTTGTCTTAGGGACCGAAATGTTAAGTATTTTTGAAACATTGTGGTCCTCTGTCTTTAAAAGACCATGACCAACACGATGACCTAGGAAAGAAATCTCACTAAATCCTATAAAGGCTTTAGAGGGTTTTGCAGTCAAGTTATACTCGCGAAGAGTAGACAGTAATTCGTATAAACCCAAATAGTGATCTTCCCAGGAATCACTGAATAGACAGATATCATCTAGATATGCTATGACATCTGTACGATATGCGAGAATTCGCCGCATCATGCGTACGAATGTAGCAGGGGCGTTCATAAGACCAAAAGGCATGAAATTCCATTGGAATAAACCCCTAGGTGTAGAAAAAGCTGTAAAAGGTTTGGCACGTTCAGTTAGCGGGACTTGCCAATAACCTTTAGACAAATCTAGTTTGGTAAAGAATCTAGAATTAGAAAGTTTATTGAGTAGCTCTTCTAATGAAGGCATAGGTTCAGCGTCGAACTTCGTAACTTGGTTCAATTTGCGATAATCTACGCAAATGCGAATGTTATTATCCTTCTTTCGAACAATAACCATAGACGAAGAGTATGCTGAAGTGGATGGTTCAATGATTTCCAAACGTATCATTTCATCCAATTCTTTTTCGACTTGAGACTGGAAATGGATAGGTATTGGATAGGGTCTGACTCTGATAGGATTATGATCAGTCAGCACAATGTCATGTTCAATGACATGTGTGTGTCCCGGGATGTCTGTAAGAACATCCTGAAATGTTTGCAACATCGAAGAAACTTGTCGATGTTCCTCAGCGGAAAGATTTGGAGAAACGGTCACGTTTTTCCAAGATTCCGTAGAATAAAGTGGGACCATAGAAAGAGGAAGATTGACATCAGAAAAAGTAGTTTCCTCATCCTGTATAACTGACAGCGATGAGTATTGACCATGAGGTACTTGAGAATTGTCCGTTGCCTGGAAAATAGGCTGCAAATAGTCTGGTCTTTCATGAAATTCCGTGAGCATATTTATGTGGAAAGTTTTATGCTTTCCATCAATATCGACAACATAGTCGACATCAGAAATTTTGGAGACTATTGCATATGGACCTTTCCATGCAATTAGAAGTCTGTTCTCCCTTGAAGGAAGTAGGACGAGAGCTTTGTCACCTGGACAAAGTTGTCGTAGACATCTATTCTTATTCGCAAACTGCCTTGCCTTTTCTTTAGCAAATTCGGAAGACGAAGTTGCTAGTCTGCATGCCTCAATGATTTTTTTCCTAAGAGCAATGACGTACTCATAAGAAGACTGAGTCTCATCGCTAATATTATCGGCAGTGATTAGATCGTGAAGTAAAGACATAGGGCCGCGCGGTTGCGCGCCAAAGACAAGTTCAAAAGGGGAAAACCCCGTATGTTCATTGGGGACCTCTCTATACGCAAAGAGAGCCGCGGGTAAGACCCTGTCCCAATCCTGAGGATGATCCTCAGTTATTTTACCCAGTAAAGTTTTTAGAGTCCTATTTAAACGTTCGACCAACCCATTAGACATTGGGTGATAGATACTGCTGAGAGACCTTTTTATATGTAGCATAGACATTACCTGTGACATAGTGTCTGATATCAGTTGAGTGCCATGGTCTGACAATATTTCTCCGGGAAAACCCAAGCGAGAAAATATCAGCCAAAGAGCGTCTGCGATATCAGCAGTTGAGATGCTCTTGAGAGGTATTGCCTCTGGCCAACGTGTGCACATATCGACACATGTAAGAATAAATTGATGCCCTCTAGCCGACTTAATTCTAAAAGGACCGATAATATCTATTGCCATTTTTTGAAAAGGGCGAATTGGAATGTCAGCAGCCTGAATAGGCGCAGCATGTCGTGGTCCTTTAGATTTGACCTCCTGACATACTTTGCAAGAGCGACAGTACATTCGTATGTCCTTGCTTACAAATGGCCAAAAGAAAGCCGCAAGAACTCTCGACTTTGTACGGGAAAAACCCATATGTCCAGCACATTGCGAGTCATGAGCATGTTGCAATATTTGCACCCTCATGCTCTTAGGCACAAGAATTTGTGAATGAGTGGATGTAGTCGAGTCTTGTACCATACGTACAAGTACGCCGTTCTTCATAGAAATCCAAGATTTTCTATTAGTATTTTGATTAGGATCACCTTTTTTTGCTAGAATGAAGAATTTTTGTAACGACGGATCTTCTTCTTGCAATTTGATAAATGAGTCACGTGTAATAGTCAAGTGACTATTTTGTTCATTTACTTCATCATTATTAGTTAATGAAGTTTGAGGTGGATCCAGAGCATGTGCTCTTGTGACCACCGTATTGGTAGCTTCAATGTTTTGCTCTTCCCAAACAGCAATCTGCTGTGGGGTACATTCCCTAACTCCGTGAATACGACCAATAATAAGGTCCGCAATAGGGTTTGGAAGTAGACACGCGTGGACCTCTCCCGTGAAGAAAGGAGTAGCAATATGTATTATGGCAGTAGGATATTTTTCCAACGTGCCACCAAATGTGACACATTTGATGACCTTTCCTGTAGCACAGAATGGATCTACAAGAGATTGCCTAACCCCGACAGTAGTACATCCAGAATCAAACAACACCGAGACTGGATTACTATTTACAAGCCCCTTATGTAATATAAGAGAACCTCTCCCATCATGAGCAACATTAGCAGGAAGAGCGGGCAAAGGATGACCACAGCTTAGAGTACTAATGGTTTTCGGATCAAATAAAGTACTGCATTGGATACATTTATTTGCCCTACCAAAGTCAAAAGATGAGCATCCGATAGCATTATGGTCTTTATCATTATTAACCTGTTTATCTGCTCCCTGAGATTCTTGTTGAACAGAGTTTGTCTGTTGATATCTTTTTCTCTTCTGTTGCGATCTACCGCGACCATTATTGCCTCTGCAATTATCATTAAAGTCCCTACTGTAATTTTTATCCTGGTTTGCGTTCCAGTTTCCATAACTGTCATTACCATCTCTATGCTGTTGAGAACCTCTATTATCTTGGTATTGAGGTCTCTGCAAAAAAATATTTCCCTCTATACCGATTACCTTTATGAAAATTTCTAAAGTTACCGGGAATAGAATACCGTGTAATATTAGGTTGTCTCCAGTTCTGGGAAGAAGAATCTCCCTGAAATTGATTACCATGGTTCTGGGCATAATTACGGTTACTCTTTTTATTGAAATTTTGCTGGCTACCCTGAAATTTACGCATAAAATTCGGGCCATAAGGTGCTGCCGAAGCAACTGGCAGACCTTCTTTTACCTTAGAGTTGCTAATGGTTATGTGAGGATGTGCAGTAACATACTGGCTACAATATTCTTCCATTTCTTTTATATTTTTAGGCTTACGCTCATGAAGAAAAGAAAGAAAAGCTTCATTAACAGAAGACATAACCTTGTCTCTAAGAAGTAAGTCCATGAGGGCTTCAAATGTACTTTCTGTCTTAGAAAGCTCAACCCATCGTAAAAAAGTAAGACGTATGCCTGAGATGAATTCTGAGAATTCAACTCCAGTTTCTGGTAACATGTTTTTAAATTTAAGACGATATCCGTCTTCGTTAAGTTGGTACTTCTTTAACAATGCCGCCCTGACAACCTCATAGTTGTTCTTGTCAGGCACATCTACCATACCCAACAAAGTCAAAGCATCACCTCTAAGTATCTTGGACAGATGATATACATATAATGTTTTATCTATATTATGCACCTTACATGCACTTTCAAATCTATCCAGATAAAATGTTATATCATCAATTGAAGCATTGAATGCTGGTAAATTAAGCTTGAAATCAACAGCACTAGACTTATTAGCAGATGATACCTTATTAGCATCATTAGCATTACTAGATAACTTCAACTTTTCTAACTCCAAAGCTAAGAGTTTTTCTTCATGTTCCATTTTTGCTTTTCTCTCATCAGCTTCTCTTTGTAACCTTCTTTCTTCAGCCTCAGCCTGTTTTTTCTAATCTTTTATTTTCAGCCTCTATTTCAAGTCTCTTATTTTCAGCTTCTTTTTCAAGTCTCTTATTTTCAACCTCAGCCTGAAGTCTCTTCTCCTGAGATTCTGCTTCTCTTTTTTGTTTTTCCATTTCCATTTGTAATCTCTTTTCATCTACCTGCATCTGCAGTTTTAAATTTTCAGCATCTATTCTCTTTTGTTCAGTTAGTTCTTTCATTTTCTTTTCCTCCGACTTCAATGCCTTGGCATATTGAACAGTCGCAAATTCTTCTAATTTATCACCTGTCTTCCCAAGGGCTTTACCCTGCTCAATAAAGTACTCAAATGTAGACATGATGTCTAAAATGTGAGTACAGAACCTAAAATAATTAATTATCTTATTTCAATCTTAATAGCAACAAGACTTAATAAAGTGCTTGTATAATTACTATGTTTACTCCAATCTCTGTGGGAAACAAGACTTGACACCAATTTGTATTATCAGTTATACAATAATATCACAAGTCACCTCTTAATTATCAGTGCACTACCCAAATCAGTGCATAACCATCAGTTATTTATCATAACTGGACTACAATAGTGCATAAGGAAAAAACCACCAGCTAGTTATGATAAGTGCACTATAGATCAATAGTGCATGAGCATATATGTAACAATAGTGAAAGCTAACTATGCAAGAACTATGCAAACAATAACAAGACAATGTAAACAATAACAAAGTACCAACAATGTAAACAAAACAAAGATCAAAGTCAATGTAAACAATAACAAAGATCAGAGTCAATGTAAACAATAACAAAGATCAACGTCAATGTAAACAATAACAAAGATCAGAGTCAATGTAAACAATAACAAAGATCAAACAATACGAAAACATTCGCATAAGTCAAATAAATAAACAGCGAAACTAAAAAGAATATGATGACAGAATGCGAAGATATGACAAACAAATGACGCTACAGTATATACACAACAATTTACGTGAAGAACTGAATAATAGAAAAGAGGAGACCTACAAATACAAACAATTGAAATCGAAACAAAAAAACAGAAAGAAAGAGAGAAACAAAAAAAAAAAAATATACAAAAAAAACGAAAATAAAGCACAACTCGTCACAACTAAACAGATATAGCAACGATTGTCGCTAGCAAATTTCACAGTAGGAAATTCGCACAGTCCCTAACGAAAACGCTAACAGTAGAACCTCTGTGACGTGGTATCATTACTGAAAGACACCGCCCAACCGAGAAAAACCCGCAGAAATACAAACATAAGTATAATTGTGTCTTTACCTGCGATGTCAGGTTGATTAGGGGTTGTCTTCCCTTGTTTATTCATTCATTGTGTTTGACCTTTAGGGTCAGAGGTTGACAGTTCGGCGTAGGCCTATGGGAAGGTTTTTTTTAAGCGGGAGTGAGATATACTTCCGGGAAGCCGGGAGGTCCTGTTTTTCTGAAGGGACCAAGAGTCCATTGTTTTTTCGGGGAGAATCTTCGAAGTAACTGCTATGGCAGTTTTCCCCAGTGAATCTCTGTGCGTCGGGATGACGACAGAATTCCTTGTGATGTTCTGAGGATTCATTTGCCAGGTAATACCGACCTTTATGCATTATTACGCTTTTCGGTGGCAGAACATGTAAAGGATTACCTAGGGTGAACAGCAGCTCACTGATCCGCCATTTCAGAACTTATATATTTGTGCTCGAGGTAGCCATCCAAGACTGTTAGTCTTATATTGTCCAGAAATCCAGTGACGAAGATATATTGTGGGAGCCGCAGATTGGCGGAACTTCTATCTACAATAAGTATTACTGCAGGGTTGATGATAACCTATTTAACAGAAGTACACGGCCGACGTCAGAACGAGGCCTGTGCTTTCGGCTATTATACTACAGCCTGATATGTGCAATTGGCGGGGAGTGCCAAGTTGCACCTATGTGTCAAAATAACTAAGGCATCTGACGCGTTTAGTCAGAGACGCCAAGGGCGACGCTACGAACTGTCATTATTGAAGAACTTTGCTATTGACCATGCACGTCTATTCTGATGTTTACCTTTTTGAATGCCAAATGTATACCTATCGATGTCAGGTCAGCATGACCTTGTTACACTGACTGTTCCTGTTGATACTATGTGTGTTCCCGTCAATAAATGTCTTGAAACATGCCTGCAGTGTCAAAGCATCCTTGATTACTGCATGTGAGAGTATGGGTTGCAGGATCTACATCTATACGAGCCTAAACACATTCGCGCCTTCATTCGCACCCACACTCAATTCATCATACGCTCGCACTACACATCTAACAACATGTATACTGTCTTGGGCCAGTGATCACATCAACAAGAAAAAAAAGACAGTTACATTTCTGGTGGACCAGTTACGTGGGCTCTTATGATACATTTCTTGTCGCCAATGTGGCCTAGAAACTTACATTTCTGATGGACCAGATCTGTGGGTTTAAAAAGAACAGAGCGAGCATTTGACATTATTGTTGACATTTATGGATCCAGAAATTTACATTCCTGGTTGGCTGTTACATGTATGATGTCTCCAGTTTTGTCGAGAAAGTTACAAGAAGGACAAGTACACATTACACTTCTGATCTGTGGGTCTAAGCTACACACGGGACAGCCGTAACACACAGCGCTAATTCTACACTTGCAAGTTTTGGCTACAACAGGACAGAATATAGGTCATCAACGGTTGACCCAAATAAACAGTACGAGCATTTATATTATAATGCTACATAAACCATAACAAGACATGTACTGAAGTTAACATCTAGGCATTTGCTACGTGGACCATAACTGCATAGAAGGCGGGTTCCTATTGTAAACAGTACTGCTGGTTGTTACACGTTTCATTCAACAACAGACTTTTCTAGGTCAGAGCATTCAAGCTACATTGTTGGAGGTCAAGTGTTTGTAAACAGTACGTGGAAATAGTAAACATTCAATGTGCAAGCCCTAATTTGAGAAGGTCATAGTAACTTTGGTTCGTGAATACCACTTTATGTTACAGTGGATTTGACGTTCAGTGCGCGTTTGACATTTCGTTTCTGTGTTCGCAAGGAGCAAGGAATTTATTTTAGTTTCAGCTGTGACTGAACTTGTTCTGCAACACATTGAAATTGATTGCTATATTATGTTACTTCTACTGTTTTTGTGTATTTTTCTGCGGGTTTTTCGGTTGGTGGGTCTTACGGTAAATATGCCACTTGATCGAGGCTTACTGTAAGCGTTCTGTAGGTGCAAATTTTCTTAATTTGGAAATTTGCTAGTGACAATTGGTCGCTATTGATGTTAGCTGTGATGTAATTGTACTTAACGTTGTTTTTGTAATATTTTGTCTGTTTTTCAGTTTTGATTGTCGATTTGTTTTGTTTGTATTCTGTAGGTCTCTCCTTTCTTGTGTATTTCTCTACACATTTTTGGTTAAAACAGTGTTGCCATTTGTATTGTTTTGTATTTTTGTCTTTGTATTTTTTTTTTGGTTGTACTACATTACTGTCATGCACAGTCTACATACACATACTTGGTCATGTTTTGATATTATTGATAAGGTAGACTCTTCATATAGAGTTTGTTAAATAATATTATATAAGATATTTATACAAGTTCTTTGATAAAAGACTTGTTATCTACAAAGATTGAGACAAGGTGAAATACATATTCAAGTTCTTTATAAAAAAGACTTGTGCCCATAGTGAGTGGGATATAAGGGAATTTTTTTTTTCCACAGGTACTCAAGTGATTTTTTGGGTACATTATAAACAAGGAGAACATACAAAGTCTTTGTCTAAGACTAAGACAGTAAAATAAAGTGAAGTGAGTATACAAGTCTAGCATTTCAGACTTGTCTCCCATTGAAGTGGGATAAGGTAATTTATTTAATTTTTTTTTCAGGTTTCTGATCTCATTAGACAAGATGTCTACATTGGACTACTTTATTACACAAGGGAGAGCCCTTGATAAGACTGGTCAACAGTTAGAACAATGGGCTGTTGCTCAGTATGACAAAGCATTAGCTGCAGAAGAGAAAAAAGCTCAGGCTGAAGAGAAAAGATTAGAAAGAGAAGCTGCGGCGGAACAAAAAAGGCTAGACAGAGAAGCTGATATGCTGCTGAACAAAAGAAATTGCAGATGCAGGTGGAGGAAAGGAGATTTGAAGCTGAACAAAAGAGATTAGACAAAGAAGCTGCTGCAGAGGAGAGGAAAGCTCAAGCTGCTGCAGAGGAGAGGAAAGCTCAAGCTGAGGCTGAAATCAGAAAAATGGAACATGAGGAAAGAAAACAGAAGATGGAACTTGATGAAAAACTCGCAACTTTGGAGTTAGAGAAATTGAAATTGGCGAGTACGGGTGCTCAGCAAACAACTTCGAGTACGACAAGGGAGTTTGTTAGTAGGATTAAATTGCCTCATTTCAATCCTTTAAAGGATGACGTAGCAGATTATCTAGATAGATTCCAATTTTTGTGCGATACGCATAACATAAAAAAAAAAAAATATGTTGAACAACTGATGCCATTTTTTACAGGTGACACAGTGACTACTCTTATGACAATAGACGAACATGAGAGGACTAATTATGATGTTGTCAGGGCAGCATTACTAAAAAAAATATCAACTAAAACAAGAAGACTATCGTCTTCGTTTTAGGACAATGTTGCCAGAAAATGGAGTAGATTTCTCTGATTTTGTTACAAAGATACGTCGTACATTTACACGATGGGTTGAGTTGTCTCAGATTGAGAAAACATATGAAGGTCTAATGGACTTATTATTGCGAGATAAGGTTTTGTCATCTGTTAATGATTCTTTTCTTGCATTCCTTCATGAGCGTAAGCCTAAAAACTTAAAAGAAATGGAGGAATACTGTTGTCAGTATGCCACAGCACATCCCCATGCTACAGTTAGCAATTCTAAAGTGAAAGAAGGGTTGCCAGCTGCTTCGGCAACACCATATGGCCCTAATTTCAAAAAAAAATTTCAGGGTGCTCAACAAAATTGGAATAGGGGAAGTAATCAAAATTACACTCAGAAGCGGAGTAATCCAACACATGATGGTTCTTCGTCTATGCAGTGGAGACAAGATGGTAGTTCTCGTAATTTTAGTGGTAATAATTTGAGACACTTTCGCAAAGGCTATCCAAATAATAACTATTCAAATTTTCGAGGTAATCATTCTCGACGTCAAGATTATGACGATGGTGAATTTAGAAACCGGGATTCAAACCGGAATGATGATTACAATAGGCAATATGATAACAATTACAGGGGAAATGATAGTCGAAATAAGTCGAAATAATTACAGGGGAAATGATAATCGAGGTAGACCTAGGTTTAACAAGAAAAGACCTTACCAACAGGCAAACTCTGCACAACAAGAGTTTGATGGAGCCTGTAATACAGTAAATGATAGTGGTAACTCTAGGGCTATCACTGGTTGTGCTTTCGATTTTGGGAGAGCAACTGAATGCCCCCAATGCTTAACATTGTTTGACTCATCAACTGTATCTACGCTAAGTTGTGGTCACCCTCTTCCTGCTCTACCTGCTACAGTTGCGCATGATGGGAGAGGATCTCTCATCTTAGATAAAGGTCTAATAAATGATAGGCTAGTCTCAGTACTTTTCGATTCGGGATGTACTACCGTCGGGGTTAAGGAGTCTCTGATAGATCCTTGCTGTGCCACTGGAAAAACAATCAAATGTGTTACATTTGGTGGTACTATGGAAAGCTATCCTACTGCTATTATTAGGATTGACACTCCTTTCTTCACAGGAGATGTCCATGCATGTCTTCTTCCTAATCCTATTGCGGATCTTATAATCGGTCGTATTCATGGGGTTAAGGAATGCACCCCGCAACAAATTTCTAGTTGGGAAGAAGAAAACATTCAAACGGTCAATGCAGTGATGACAAGAGCTCAAGCTCTTAATCCCCCAACTTCATCTGATAATAGTAATGAAGTTGATAGCCAAGACGAGCACTTGGTGATTTCCCATGACTCGTTTGTTAAACGTCAAGAAGAGGATCCTTCTTTGAAGAAATACTTCCTTCTTGCAAAGAAAGGGGATCCCAATCAAAATACGAATCACAAATCGTATATTACTATGAAGAATGGTATATTGGTACGAATGGTACAACACTCGGACAAGTCTATGCATTCGCAAATTCTTGTGCCTAAGTGTATGAGAGCCTTAATTCTTCGGCATGCACACGATTCTCAGTGTGCTGGACACATGGGTTTTTCCAGAACTAAAACTAGAGTCCTTGCGTCATTCTTTTGGCCATTCGTGAATAAAGACATCCGAATTTATTGCCGATCTTGCAAAATTTGTCAAGAGGTCAAGTCTAGGGGTCCGAGACATGCTGCTCCTATTCAGGCTGCAGATATTCCGATTCGGCCGTTTCAGAAAATGGCTATAGACATCATTGGTCCGTTCAAAATTAAGTCAGCCAGAGGACACCAATTTATCCTCACTTGCGTGGACATGTGCACGCGTTGGCCAGAGGCTATTCCTCTGAAGAGCATATCAACTGTCGATATCGCTGATGCTCTTTGGCTCGTATTTTCTCGTCTGGGATTCCCCGGAGAAATACTGTCGGATCACGGCACTCAGTTAATTTCGGACGTTATGTCTCAGGTAATGGCTACGCTAGACATTAAAAGGTCTCTCAGTAGTATTTATCATCCAATGTCCAATGGATTGGTAGAACGTCTTAACAGGACACTAAAGAACTTACTTGGCAAGATAACGGAGGATCATCCTGAAGATTGGGACAGGGTTTTACCTGCAGTCCTCTTTGCCTATAGAGAGGTTCCCAACGAGCATACAGGGTTTTCTCCTTTCGAACTTGTCTTTGGCGCGCAACCGCGCGGGCCAATGTCCTTGTTACACGATTTGATAACTTCCGATAATATTGACGATGATACACAATCGTCATATGAATATGTTATAGCTCTTAGAGAAAAGATTATCGAATCGTGCAGGTTAGCAACTTCATCTTCCGAATTTGCGAAAGAAAAAGCTAGGCGATTTGCTAACAAGAAAAGACGCCTACGTCAACTTTGTCCTGGAGACAAAGCATATGTCTTACTGCCCTCAAGAGAGAATAGACTTCTCATTTCTTGGAAGGGTCCATACACTATAGTCTCGAAAATTTCTGATGTCGACTATATTGTCGATGTGGATGGAAGGCATAAAACCTTCCATATAAATATGCTAACAGAGTTTATTGAACGTCCAGACTATTTACAGCCTATTTTCCAGGCGACGGACGACTCTCCAGTTCAACATGGTCACATCTCATCCCTGTCCGTTATACAGGATGAGGAAACTATTTTTTCTGACGTGAACTTACCTCTTCCTGCGATTCCACTTACTTCAACGGAATCGTGGAGAGACGTTACAGTCTCTTCCAACTTGTCTTTTGAGGAACAACGTCAAGTATCCTCTACGTTACAATCATATCAGGATGTCCTTACCGACATTCCTGGACACACAGATGTCATAGAACATGACATCATACTTACTGATCGTAATCCGATCAGAGTAAGACCATACCCAATACCTATTCATTTTCAAGCACAAGTCGAGAAAGAATTGGATGAAATGATTCAACTACAAATAATTGAACCATCCACTTCAGCTTATTCTTCGTCAATAGTTATTGTTCGAAAGAAAGACAATAACATACGTCTTTGCGTTGATTATCGCAAATTAAATCAAGTTACGAAGTTCGATGCTGAACCTATGCCGTTATTAGATGATCTACTTATTAGACTTTCTAAAGCTAAATTCTTTACTAAACTAGACTTGTCGAAAGGTTATTGGCAAGTCCCATTGACGGAACACGCCAAACCTCTCACTGCTTTTTCGACACCTAGGGGTCTGTTTCAATGGAATTTTATGCCTTTCGGGCTTATGAACGCCCCAGCGACTTTCGTACGCATGATGCGACGAATTCTATCAGATCGTGCAGATGTCATTGCATATTTAGACGACATCTGTCTTTTCAGCGATACTTGGGAAGAACACTATGTGGGTCTGAAGGAATTGCTATCTACTCTACGTGAGCATAGTTTGACTGCTAAACCCTCTAAAGCTTTTGTTGGGTTTAGTGAAATTTCCTTCCTAGGTCATCGAGTTGGTCATGGTCTGTTGAAGACAGAGGACCAAAACATTTCAAAGATATTAAATATCTCGGTTCCGAAGACAAAAAAGCAAGTGCGTAGTCTCTTGGGATTGATACAATTCTATGGAAGATTCATTGAGAATCTGTCCTCCATTATGGCACCACTTTCAACGTTATTGAAAAAAGGTTCTCCTAATATGGTGCGTTGGTCCCAAGAATGCCAATCTTCATTGGATCAGGTTAAGAATTTGTTCTCATCTCATCCTATCTTAAGACTACCGACGATTGATAAGACTTTTGTCCTTCGTAGTGATGCCTCTTCCACTGGGATTGGAGCGGCACTAATGCAGGAATATTCAGGAACTCTGCATCCTGTAATGTATATTTCTAGGAAGCTGAATGCGGCAGAAAGGAATTACTCGGTTTTGGACCGTGAATTGTTGGCTATGGTTTGGTCCATTCTTAAGCTACAAAGGTTCCTTCTGGGCGCGCATTTCTTTATGGAAACCGACCAAAAAAGCTCTTACGGCTATGCAAAGTAAGGATTTGAAGAGCTCGAGATCTACTCGTTATGCTATTGCTCTTCAGCCTTTCCATTTCACGGTGCGAGCTATCCGTGGTTCGGATAATGTGATGGCGGACATATTGTCTAGATGCCCACATGATTCCAGTTAAATCTTGTGTCCTAGTTTTTTCCTGATATACTTTCAGACTTAGGTCTGTCCTTAATATCATAATATGTTGTAATACAAATGTATTTGGATGATGTTTAGATAATTTAACAAATTTCATTTTGTCCATCCATCAGTGATATGTTGCTAAAATAGCATTGACATTTGTATATTGCTATGATTATTTTATTTAGTAATGTTTGATATATGATTGGTATTGCCAGCAACTTAGGTTTCGTGAATGGTATCCCTTAGTTTGTTTGGCTTAAAGGAAATATTTTCTCCTATGTTGGGAGATGATTTGTACCCTCTTCTATTGTACCTGATATTAGGTTCATTGTTTGCATGAGCACAGAAGTGATACTGGTGCTATCTTGCTCATGAACATATAAAAAAAAAAAAATTGCATTTTTTTTTTACAGGGGGGTGGTAGTAATGTTGCTGTCATTTTCGACGGAGTCATCTGTCAAGTTATTTGCTTATGTTTGTATCATAAGTATAATTGTGTCTTTACCTGCGATGTCAGGTTGATTAGGGGTTGTCTTCCCTTGTTTATTCATTCATTGTGTTTGACCTTTAGGGTCAGAGGTTGACAGTTCGGCGTAGGCCTAGGGGAAGGTTTTTTTAAGCGGGAGTGAGATATACTTCCGGGAAGCCGGGAGGTCCTGTTTTTCTGAAGGGACCAAGAGTCCATTGTTTTTCGGGGAGAATCTTCGAAGTAACTGCTATGGCAGTTTTCCCCAGTGAATCTCTGTGCGTCGGGATGACGACAGAATTCCTTGTGATGTTCTGAGGATTCATTTGCCAGGTAATACCGACCTTTATGCATTATTACGCTTTTCGGTGGCAGAACATGTAAAGGATTACCTAGGGTGAACAGCAGTTCACTGATCCGCCATTTCAGAACTTATATATTTGTGCTCGAGGTAGCCATCCAAGACTGGTAGTCTTATATTGTCCAGAAATCCAGTGACGAAGATATATTGTGGGAGCCGCAGATTGGCGGAATTCATATCTACAATAAGTATTACTGCAGGGTTGATGATAACCTATTTAACAGAAGTACACGGCCGTCGTCAGAACGAGGCCTGTGCTTTCGGCTATTATACTACAGCCTGATATGTGCAATTGGCGGGGAGTGCCAAGTTGCACCTATGTGTCAAAGTGACTAAGGCATCTGACGCGTTTAGTCAGAGACGCCAAGGGCGACGCTACGAACTGTCATTATTGAAGAACTTTGCTATTGACCATGCACGTCTATTCCGATGTTTACCTTTTTGAATGCCAAATGTATACCTATCGATGTCAGGTCAGCATGACCTTGTTACACTGACTGTTCCTGTTGATACTATGTGTGTTCCCGTCAATAAATGTCTTGAAAAACATGCCTGCAGTGTCAAAGCATCCTTGATTACTGCATGTGAGAGTATGGGTTGCAGGATCTACATCTATACGAGCCTAAACACATTCGCGCCTTCATTCGCACCCACACTCAATTCATCATACGCTCGCACTACACATCTAACAACATGTATACTGTCTTGGGCCAGTGATCACCTCAACAAGACAAAAACATATAACATGTACATAAAGAGTGCGTGGACCAGTTACGTGTGCTCTTATGATACATTTCTTGTCGCCACATGTTCACAAACTTACAAAACATGGACCAGATCTTCTGGGTATCCACAACGTCAGAACAGTTCAGAACGAGGATGTGATGACATTATTGTTGACATTTATGATCCAAAATTGATACATATCCTGCTTGGCTGTTACGAATGAAATGAGCTTCTAACAGGAAACAGCTTCTGTCGAGAAAAAGCTTACTGAAAGGACCTTCAATCTGCAACAGTAATTCTGAGACCGGAACTGTTACGGCACTTGTCCTTGAGCTACACAGACAGGAAATCCATTCGCTCGGTACTTGTCCTTCTATTTGTAGACAAACTTCAATACCGCCGAGCAGCGCCGGGTAGTTTCAAAATATCAACAACTGTCAGTACTGCTGCGTCTTTCAAAAAATTTCATCAAAGGTAAAGAACAGAAACTGCAACGGTGTCTCCTGCTCTGCTGATGATGTCTGGGTTTGTTGAGCCCCTTGATAGCTGGTATCATAGTAAACCAACTTATGGCCAACATGAATTGATAAGGGTGGAATTAGGATGCCGTCAAATTACAACCTCTATCGACACCAGGTATTACAATGCAAGATGTAGGTGTCTTATCTGGTTTAGATTGTTGCTGTGTGTGTGTTGCAGTAGAACAGTTCAGGGTACACCACAGGCAACATGACGTGTAGAGTCATAAAAATGGTAACTTCGCTTTAGGTTTATACCATTTATTGCACGCCACAAAACAGTCATGATACTTATGTTATCATCAGCATAGTATAACGAATGCAGCATTCAAACTCATGTTAACTGACAGTCATGTAGGAGTCAATACTCAATAGTTGTATGGAAAACAAATATCATAGCGAAGCTTGATAAATAATACATATAACTTCTGCAACCGTGGTCGCTGCAGATCCTTAATGTTCATAGACAATAATAATTATTCCTTCCTGATGCTAGCAGATCAGATGTATACAATACGTCCGTTTACTGTCTGCACGTGAGTAGCATACATGGATTACAGGTCAGCTCGACATTTATAACCTTCCTAAGTCTAACCATCTGACTTGGACGTGATCTCTGATATAACGAATCCTGGAACACAGACAATAGTCTTGTTGGTCTAGAGCGACCCATAGATATATAACTAGTTCAGGTATAAAGATACCGGTGACTTAATCCTAGTCAAAGTACCTCTCCATTTTGAATCACACAGGCGAGCAAAAAGGCGACAAAATGACGAACCTCTAGATGATAGCCTAAAGTTCGATACAAGAGGAATTACCTTATTTCGGAAAATCAACCATGAACATATGCCTCCAGGCAGGCTTGAATAATACGGGGAAATAGTCTAGTTAGCTAACTAGCTCACAAAGACAATGTATTTCCCTCAGAGAATCACAAGACGCAGTCGCGTCCGCTCGCTAATCAGTCCATTTCTCAACTGCCCGACCTGGGCGGAACAACAAACGACAACCAAGTCGAGACATGCGCAGAGTGACAATCTCTGAGTCGCTGTTCACAATAAGACGATTCTAAGAACATTCGAGATAAAAGTCTTACACAGTCGCGCCTTTTATGGACATGAACAGAAGCGTTAAGAAAGGTTTCAAACATCTACAACAGTTGACTGATACTAACAAATAAGGAGATATGGTCACGCTTCGTTCAAGACATTATAGACCGAACGTGTCTCTATACAAGAGGAGGTAAACTCATAAAAAATAGCAGTATCGATATTTCGGGTTCTGTCCCTTTGACCATAAAATATATATAACATGCATTTCAGTCAAATAATGATCATACATACGAAAAACGATCATACAAAGACTTTGGAAAAAAGTAATTATTTGTGCCTAACAGTCACCTTCTCGCTAGACCTGTCCTATGCTCCAAGGGTGTCTCTAGTAAGTTGCTGTGAAATGTCGCTCGTTAATTATCCCTACCAATTTAAATATTAATAATTCTCTTAATTTCCCCACACAATAACACAATTTGTAACAGAAACTGGAATTTAGACAAAATCAATCAACTGCGATTTATAAAATATATCTGTACATGTAAAATAAAGTTTGGTAAAGATTGCAAATATGTATTTATACAATCACAAATATGAAAATTATAAGGTGTCAATCTCTTTGTTCATAATTTCTTGGAGTTAGTGACTTTTGGGTCTTGTTTCTTCAAAGTAATGATTACTTACATAATTCAGGTGCTTTCATTTGCAGACACGTCTCGTCATACATCAGGTGTTGATGTCAAGACACTTAATCCACATGGACAGGTAGCTACAATGCTATTATCTAACGAATGCAGAGATGGTCCTTGAATCCACACTGCAGATTGATATTCTTCTTCTTCTTCTCCTTCTTGTTCTTCTTCGTTCCAGCTCTCAGACTTCTACATTATTGACCTCTAACAAAAGCAGTAGTCAACTCAAGGTTCCTGCCATCTCCAAGCAGTTTTTCGTGGAGAGAAATGGTTGTTTTGTTGCCACATGTCACTCCGTTCACTGCTGTTGTGACTAAATTTACGACCTCTATCGATCTTTGGTTCTCTCCGGCAGTATAGGTACATTTGTGGTACTGATTTTTATTATGTGCTGTCAATTATCGCACTTCTCTTTCTTTCTTTATTTTTCTGCTAAGTACCAGATATTTGATTTTATCAAATCACCCTGTAGGTGATAAATATCACATTTGCAAGGATTGCTACCCAGATTTGTGGTTATAGGCGCAGCAGATTAACACGTACATCGGTCAGCGCTTTCGGCTTAAATCTCTGATAAGACACGGCGTTTGCGTACTCATACGACAGATAACTAGATTACTGTCTGTGTGACACCTGTGGGCAGACAAGTGTGATATAATCGTTTCCGGTCACTTCTTCTTCTCTTCTTTGATCCTTAGCCGCCGACCGTCAAAGCAGTCAGTGGACATCACGCCTAGTGGCGTCTTATAGGGCAACAACAAATTGATTCCACTTTGCTCGATCGGTGGCCATCCTTCGTACAGTGCAAAAACTCTGGTTCATTCTTTGCATCTCAGCCTCCACAGTCTTCCGCCAGGTTGTTTTTGGTCGGCTTCTCTTTCGTTTTCCTTCAGGGGTCCAAAGCATAGCTGTTCTTTTGATGGCATCGGGGTCTCTTCTGAGGACATTGCCAACCCAGCTCCAGCGTCTGCCAGCTATGATGGTGTGTATGTCCTCTTGCTTGCTCCGAGTAAGCAGATCTTGGTTGGTGATGATATTCGGCCAAAAGAGTCGGTGAATTTTTCTTAGGCATGTTGTGTGAAAAGAGGACAATTTTGACATTTCCTTCTCTGTAACTCTCCAGCATTCCGCACCATAGAGAAGCACAGAAAGCACACAACTCTGATATAATCTTAATTTTGTGCTTGTGCTGTATTGAGAGGACTTCCAGATGTTGTTTAGGCTAAAGAAGGCTGTTCTTGCTTTATTCATTCTGATGTTGATGTCTTTGCCTGCGCCGCCGTCTGGTGTTACTATGCATCCTAGGTATGTGAAGGTGTCTGTCTGTACCAGTTGCTGATTCCTTACTGATATGGGCTCAGGGTTGCTCACATTGAGCGTCATGACCTCTGACTTTTTAAAATTAATGTTCAAGCCCACCTGTTGGCTATACTTATTAAGTGTATCCGTTTTTTCCTGGATGTGTTGATGTGAATGTGCTAGTAGTGCAATGTCATCTGCATATTCCGGTCACTTGGTTAAAAGTAATCATGGATTTATTACATTTTAGACAATATGAGTCTACAAATGTGTTTGTGAGAGTGTATGCAAGACATCATATTACCATATTGCAGTCTGGCTGAGTGAGTAGGGATCAAAGAGGGAAGGCTAACCCGGTCCCAAAAATACCTATGCTGAAGTCGGATGTGTCGGCCGAAAGGCGTAAATATCGCAGCTTCGCTGTAAACGGACACATCGCAACCAACGTCCTTTTTAGGACGAACGAAGAAGAAGAAGAAGAAATATTACCGTATATGAGAGACGTGACCTTTTGCAAACTTTTTCCATGTAGGAAATATTTTGAAAGTGCCACACCCGACCTGTTTGAAATGATTGGACCTTTCTGATTAGATTCATAACAACATTGAGGGAAATATAGGCTGACCAATATCGCAGTTTTATTTCTCTGTGAATTTCAAGCTCGCCAAGACTTCAGACCTCGCCAGAGTCTAGATTCATAATTCCTGTTTGTTAACCGGATCTTTTATTGGAGAACCAGATAAGACTTACAAAAACACAGGAAATCTCTTTCAAATTTTAATAAGGAACACCGGGACTATGAAACTGAAGAAACACGGAGTCAGAAGGAGCCATCTATTGTATAATTAAAGACATCCCAGACGCGTGTAAGAGGACAATTCGTCTCTTTTATTCATCTGAGCAAACAAGTATGTAGCCAGGATTGGCTTATTGGTGGTACCAGCAGAAAGTACTATCTCTGGAACCAAGTGAAGGTAGAAGTGGACTGACGTTTTGCGAGACGCCATCATAAGAGGGTCTAATAGACAGACGCAGAACCAACTTAGCCGTTACTCCTTGAACGTTCTGGGAACGTGCGGCGCCTGAACTTTGTCCAGAGACGAGCGAGAGCAGAGTGGAAAGGAACGTACCCAGTGGGAGAAGAAACTGCCATTGTCCAAAAGTGCCCTCCTTTATTCAGTTAAATTCCAATCAAGTGGTGAAACCTTTCCATAACTATTCACATTATTTTCCAACTGTTAAAACTTAAAGTGATTATTAAATTTTGTTATTTGTAATGTTACAAATTTAACTTCGATTTAATCCTTTTAAATGTATTACATGTTTGTCTCAGTCAAAGTTACTAAATACACACTCTAAACAGAGCTATATATATATATATATATATATATATATATATATATATATATATATATATATATATATATATATATATATATATATATATATATATAGTATTGCACAGTCCCAACAACGACTTCTAGCGGCGCCATGCTGTTCAGGATTGTTCAGGTTATAATCAGTTGGAAACCATTTTCAACTATCAGCAAACGGTTTAGAGTACGAAGATTAAGATATCAGCATGTAATTCAAAGTTAATATTAATATTAAATATTACAACAGTTTACATAAGACCAATATACATGGAACCCAACGATTAGCATACGTTTATGATACCCTTCAGACACAGTATTACGGATCTGAACTTATCACTTATGCAAGTCTGCTCACAACCAGGTCAGCTTTGTTTTTATCATGTATGGGCTGTGGCTATGTGGCTTCGACAAGCGTTTGTCAGTCCGCTGGACATCTTTTCAGCTATGAAATTTTGAGTCCAGAATTTAATCTGAACGGGCTTATAAACCCAACCCCGATTTAACTCTTACCTTCTCGGAGATTCGCGTCGGCGTTCTCTTTTCTGCTTGTATCCTTCGTGGAATTTCCACGCAGTTGTGCTATTTTTCCGACAAAATCATGATTTCCTTGTCAATTACCAAAGATAATGATTTTTCACTGCAATAATTGTATGTATTTGTATAATAACTTTTCCGTTCGGGGCACTAATCATAAAGTTATAGCAGAATAACTAGTGTGCAATTCATAATTTATCATAAAGACACTAGTTTCCAGAGTATCTTTGCCCGTGTTATAACACTTTGTAGTTTCGGGGCCTGATTTGGACCATTCTGGAGGGGCTCCTTGGACTTAAAATTATAGTTTTGTTGTAACACGTTTTATGTCAAAATGCTTTACTTGTTCGTTTATTGACGCCGTGAAGCATACAAGAGAGCTCAAAGTGTGCGTACGTGAGCCAAGTGTGTCGCATTCGCTGCTGTGAATCCAATTCGTTATAGGATTTATGTGATGCTGTAACTCCATCTTTGTCTTCTCCAAACTATATGTTCTACATAAATATGCATGGAGGAATATCTAGAGTCATCCTTATTTGCGGAAAACTTTCTTTACATTTAGATTGAATAGGTTTACATTTACCTCTACATTGGTTGATAAGGTTAACAATATAATAAGTATGTAAATCATTTCTCTCATCATTCAATACCTGCTCCATATGGAACTTGGGAATACCTCTGCTTCTGGTTCTCTATAAGAAACTCACATAAAGCAGTCATCAGCCTTTGCAGTGATGGTTCATGAAATCATCATTCTATATGCTGAGGTTGCCAGCCTCGTATGACTTGGGCATCCATTAGCAATTTTCACATTTTAATATTCACATGTCAATATATACATATTTTTTCACGTGTTAATAATGCAAAATATAAAACTATAAATGTACAACTTACGCCAAAATCTCTATTGGGAATATAAACTGGCTTCCACGTGTGCTGGGGTGTAACGTTACAGTAAGTCCCCCTCTGACCTAGTGTTCAGATTCCTAAGATTCCGGTTTTCCGTGTTAATAAAGGTACAGTTTTCCTGGAATATAAATCCCCAAGATGCTCAAACAATGTCCGGTCTATAAATGGAATTAAGATCCTATTCTTTACTCTGGCTATCTGGCTGGTCTCTTGACGAGTTGTATTTTCACAGTGCTTTACCCCAGCGAAAGTGTCAGGTTATATTGCAACTTTCGTCCCACGCACGTTGTTGTTTACTATTAGACCAGGCTCCAATCAGAAATGTTGTAATGTTTACATCTTGAATGCCGGCCAATAGTTTCAATCATGCGTGGTTGATGGGGTCTATTCAAACAAATTCTTCGTAGGAAAATTCTGCGTGTTATTTAAGAGGTCACTTTCCAAATATGGAATTGTTATATCCGTCGATTCTTGGTAATGATTGCAACTACAACTCCCTACATTATCACAAATAATGTCTTCGTAACAATTCTGTTCGGAAGCTATTACAACAGTCCGTCTTTCAGGTGCATGTCTGTAATATGTCCGCAGATGGATAATTTATCTCCCCGTACTTGTGCAAACACCAACCTTCGTTTGACCATCTCGGCTGTGACTCTTCACGACAGTAATTAGAAGGTCACAATAGCCATATCAGCGATAAGCGAGCTCGCTTGGCCATTTCCGTGTGAATCCGGCGCCCAATGTCTGGTACACGAGAATTTTACCAACATGACTGTCGGTCAAGATTGCATCATCCGTCTACTCTTTCAGCAGGGATGAACAGGTAAACAGACATGACGAATTATTACAGGAAGAAGTGCAAACAATGACACGGAAATACCAATTACCTGTCAGAAGGTAGGGGAAGAAAATGTGCCGACCATTGAACCGTGCACAAAATTCGCACGCCCCATAAAAGTAGCTAAATACTGCTGGAGTGGACAAGAGATCGACCCAAATTACGTGACACTCCCCAAGGAGCACAGGCATTCAACAAACGCACGCCAAGCAATTTGTCACGTGTCATCAGCTCTGCCATATCTTCCTCATCCCTTTAATTTATATTCACAATTGTTTTTCTCCATTTGTTTTTTTCCGGTTTCACTCTGACTCTCTTGCACTGGGGATCTCAAAGCAAGGAATGCCTTGTAATGCTATCAGCAGGTTTCATCAATGTGTATCTTATGCATCGTCAAAGTTTTCATCTCATCAATCGTTCTATCAGGGGATTTACTCCTTTTGCTCTGCAGTGATGGTCCAACAGTGGCCAAAATTCAGAGTTTCTACTGCAGGTCTTCAAAGGTGTCTACCTTTCACTCAAGATTACTCTTGGCAGAGATGTGAATTGAAGAATGTTGCTTCAATTATAGGAAGCCTCATAGGAATTTAGAGAAATCAAGTACAGCAGCTGATAGGATCCAGGCCGTGAAAACCTTGTATCTTTCCTGACCTTCTATGAGTGCTTGTCGTTGTAGCCGGTCTTCTTCCATTCTGCAGACATGGCCAAACCATCTTAGTTGGGACTGTTCTACTTGGGTCTGCAGGGGGTGGGATTTAAGGCCTTGACGTATCGTCTGGTTGCGTATCATGTCTCTTCTTGTTACTTCAACCACCTTCCTCAGATACCTCATTTCTGAGGTTTGGATCTGGCTTTTATGGGTTGTAGTCATTGCCCATGACTCGCATCCATATGTCAAGACTGGGACATAGGTGGAGCGGTATACAGCCATCTTCTAATAACTTACATATAACAAACTTAATAATAAATTATCGTTAACAAATGTAAAATAAATAAGGGTGGGGTGAATTTAAATCTCTTTACAATTTCCTCACAGGAGATGATCTGATTTGAAAAGTTCTTTAATAGAGAGTTCACTTGGCAGCTTTGAATAGGTACTTAGCTGCCAGTAAGATGTCGGTTGGGTTCTGCTCCAGTCGATGCTTGTTCTTTGCAGGTTATGGTCTGGTTCACGCTCGTCACTGGTCAAGTCTGGTGGCCGCAACACGTTCATCGTGGTAGCGTGGGGTAATTGAAAAGAAGCTCTAGCGTCTGTTAAGATCCGTCTGTTGTACATGTCTAACTTTGACTGCAGGCAACTTATACCACTCACTTGTTCCACAGATATCACAACCAGTTGATATCACCGACTAGTATCATGAAATAAAAGAGAAACAAATACCCTCTTGAGTATTGGGATTCCTGACATAAAATCAGGTGTATTATCCACCATTCATTCCACCATCCCATCTGCCTCAGAACTTTACCCTCTCTGAGCATTAATGTTAATCTCAGTGAGTGGAAAACATCCATTGCATTTATATTGAACATGTTTACATCTACATAAGCACTGGTTGAAAAGGTTAACAATGTAATAAGTATGTACATCAGTTCTATCATCATCCACTCCCTGCTCCATAGGGAACGGGACTACCTCTGCTTTTAGTTCTCTGTGTGAAACCTGCAAAAGCGGTCACCAGCCCTTACAGTGGTGGTTCATGAAACCATCATTCTATATGCTGAGGTTGCCAGCCTCGAATGACTTGTACACCCACTAGCAATTTTCACATGTTAATAAATGCAAAATATAGAATTATAAAATGCACAACTAACCCCAAAATCTCTTTTGGGAATACCGACTTCTGGCTCAGAGAAATAGTTACGGCAACTTCATTAAGATGCCTCTTACAAGTGGTCTGGGGTGTTAGTTTACAATAGACTCACATTATGACTTAGTGTTCAGGTTCATAAGATTCTGAGTTTTCAGGTCTCATTGAACCGCTTCATAAAAATTAATATATCTAAGCTCATGGTACCTTGGCGTGATCAGGAAGTTGTAGATATAATAGTTGTCGCAGGACAAATTCGCCTATCAACATTTTGTGTCTACTATTCACGCTATCATTTAATTCATTTACTTGGTGAGACGAATTTTCTTCAATTCTATCGCTATCTATATACTTAACCAGTAACGCACGCTGTTTAACTCTCTCACAAAAATTCTTCTTTCGTTTTCATTTTTTCTCTCTCTCCCCTTTCGGTTCGAGTAGTGCATTGCTTGCCATGACCCGGGGTCAATCTTTTTGGAATGGGACCCTGGCCAGGCCGCAGTGGCGGGTTAATTTATGAGGCCAGGACAGGGCTTGATAACTGACGCACGCTACAGCGCACGTGGGCACGCTGGTAGCGGGGAAGCGCTTTGGTAAAGAAATATGCATCCGAAAACTGTGTGACAGAAATTCATTCCTCAATATGGCCTGCTAGAGAATAAGACGGTTTTTATCAAACCGTCTAACTCTTAGTAAAGAAGACTATAGTAGAAATTAGCTACGCACAACCGTAACCGGTGGTTGCCTTTCCTGACTGGGAAGAAGGGCTTTTAAAGCCATTAGCACTCAACTAAACACTTAATTAGATAAAGTACCTTTACACAAGAGACAGCTTAGATTAGAGGCCACTACCATCATAAGCTAAAACTAGAATAGGGGACCACTAGAGCTGAAAGACCAGGCTAGCCATCAAGACAAACATCTTCTTGGTTGACATTGCGACGGCCTACTGTCAGTACGTAACAACTGGAATCATGAGGGCCGAAACGTGGAACTGCACCCGGAGCCTCACAGCATTAAATCAGGAGTCCAGCAGAAGAGTCCAACACCTCGGGAGACCACAAACACTTGGCTACCTTAGAGCCAGGCAGACACACACAATTAGAAAGCTGAATATTAAAATATTAGGATTGACAAGCTTATTCGTCAGTTTAATAAATATATCCACAGGATGAAATCTAGTTCTTAGAAAACCACAAATAACATATTCACAACAACAATTCTATTGTAAAAGAAAAGCTACCAAACTATCAAGTAGATTTTCATTTTTATCACCTTTGGTGTCATTCAAAGCAACACTTGAATTTATATTTGTAAAAAACCACACTATAAACTGGGTTTTCGTTTTCTATGTGTCGTTTGGAAATTCTATTTTATATTTATAGAAAATCAAAAAGCCTCGAGTCTGTTTTATTTTCTTTATGTCACGTTTAAGTCTGAATGTAAACATTGTTGGTAAATAGATAAAGTCTTTTATTCTTTTACCTGGGGGAAACGAGCCAGAATAAACTGTAATTGTAGATAATATAGTTACAGAAGTCAGGGAAGTGATAATGGTGACGAGGATGCCCTAACATCTGCCTATATTCTATATTTTTTTTTTCGGTAATCTCTGCAGATTCACTAAGAGGCAAGTTTTACTATTCTTAAAACACCCTCATTTTTTCACTTTCCTAAAACAGGAACTGCCCTGATTAAGAGAGAGAGAAGTGTTCTTTCACGGGTCAGTGGACAGCTGGCATTCTTCATAGAATAGCGCCTGCTTCTTCTTTCTGTCACTCCTTTATTCATCCACACCTTGACTCAATCATCACTTCCTCTACTCTCATTTAAATGTTACGTCACAATAGTTTAATAAAGATTATCAATGCTCTTGAGAATGATTTTATTCTGTATATTTTAGCCAACTTATTAGCCTTCTTATTTTTTGTGGTTTCCCTTCCCGCATAGGATATCAACTCTAATGCAGTCGGTATAGTAGGTAGAAGGAACTTCAGTTTTTCCTTTTTTTTTTTAAATGTTCAGCTTGATTTTTGTTTTTACCTTATCCAAGTAGGCCTAAACGTCTTATCACATATTTTTTTACTCTACAAGATGCCAATGAAATATGATATTTGTACACTGTTTACGGGACTTCTCGGTCATTACTCACTTCCCGGCGAGCAAAGTTTTAAAAAAACTACCTTTATTTTATTTTATTTTATTTTATTTTATTTTATTTTTTCAATCACGATCTCTCGTGAAACCCCGGTTGAGAAACCCTGCAGTAGTAATAACATGTAAACACGTTTAGAAACGGCAAAGATTAGCAGAGGGGTAGCACGTTTAGAAATACCAGAAGTAGTATAGGAGAGACACGTTTGGAAACACTTATAACTAACAAAGGCGAAGTTCGTCTAGAAACACTTAAAAAGTACCATATGAAAAGCACTTTTAGAAACACTAAAATGTAGCCTAAGCGAAGCTCGTTAATAAACACCTCTCTCCTCACCTCTGCTTCTTGTGTGAGCCTCTCTTCGCCCAATCTGAGGTGGCGCCGTAAATAGCAGCGCCACTTAGTGCGATCGGCAGCTTCATCCTCCCATGTTGCTGGATCCATGTCCTGTGTCCTCATATCTCTCTTGCTCACATCTTTGAACCTCAGCTGTGGTCGCCCAACTGTTCTCTTGCCATCTGCTAATTGTCCGTAGAAGATATCTTTTGGGATGCGACCATCTTCCATGCGGCGAACATGGCCAAGCCAGTGAAGTCTGCGTTGTCTAAGAAGCGTATACATACTTTGAAGGCCAGCACGTGACAACACCTCGACATTTGTCACTTTATCTTTCCACGAGATGCCGAGGATGCGGCGTAAACAACGCAAATGGAAGGTATTGAGCCTTCTTTCTTGCTTAGCATAGGTTGTCCAGGTCTCGCTGCCATATAGGAGTGTGCTGGTGACGCAGGCATTATATACCGCAGCTTTGGTCTTCATTGTGAGTTTAGAGTTTCCCCAAACACGCGATGTGAGGCGGGCAAAGGTAGCTGCAGCTTTGCCAATGCGGCTGTCGATTTCTGTATCCAGTGAGAGTTTGTCATTGATGGTAGACCCTAGGTATGTGAAGTGGTGCACCACTGCCAATTCATAGTTATCGATAGTGATAACTGGTGCAGCACCCACATCCTGACTCAGCACATTCGTTTTCTTTAAACTTATTGTGAGGCCAAAGTCCTTGCATGCTTTAGTGAAGCGATTCATCAAGCTCTGAAGCTCCTGTTGGCTTTGAGTGACGACTGCAGCATCATCAGCGAACAACAAGTCTCTTATAGTGACCCTTCTGATTTTTGTTTTTGCCTTCAGCCTTGAAAGATTAAACAGACGGCCATCTGACCTAGTGTGAAGGCATATTCCTTCAGTTGCATCTCTGAATGCATGTTTCAAGAGTAAGGCAAAGAAGATTCCGAAGAGGGTCGGAGCCAGAACACAGCCTTGTTTAACGCCACTTCGTATATCAAAGGGCTGTGACGTGCTTCCAACATATTGGACTGTTCCCTTCATGTCGTCATGGAATGACTTTATCATTTCAATCATTTTAGAAGGGCAGCTTATTTTCAGGAGGATTTTAAAGAGTCCATCCCTACTAACCAGGTCGAATGCTTGTGTGAGGTCTATAAAGGCGATATATAATGGTCTTTTCTGCTCTCTTGATTTTTCCTGAAGCTGGCGGAGAGAGAAGATCATGTCTGTTGTTGATCTGCCAGCTCGGAATCCACACTGTGACTCTGGATATATGCGCTCAGCTAACTTGTGTAGTCGCATTAAGATGACTTTGGCAAAAACCTTACCAACAATACTAAGAAGAGAGATGCCTCTGTAGTTATTGCAATCACTTCTGTCTCCTTTATTTTTATACAGTGTTACAATCTTGGCATCTCGCATGTCTTGAGGAATAGTTGTCTCTTCCCAGCACTGGCACAGCATCCTATGCAGGGGATGTAATAGCGTGCTCTTACAGCATTTGATTAAATCAGGAGGAATCCCATCACTGCCTGGTGCTTTGCCAGAGGCCAAGCTATCAATGGCCTTGCTGAGTTCCTCTAATGTTGGTTCGGCATCCAGCTCCTCCATAGTTGGCAGACTGTTGACACCATCAAGGGCTTCAGGCGTAACGGTATTGTCTCTAGCGTAAAGCTCAGAGTAGTGCTCGACCCACCTCTCCATCTGCTTACCCTTATCGGTTAGCTTCTCTCCGCTGATGGTTTTTAGTGGTGCCGTCTTACTTTTATGGGGGCCAAGTGCTTTCTTTATACCGTCATACATTTGTCTAATGTTGCCTGTTTGCGCTGCGATCTGGATGCTCTCACTGAGCTGGAGCCAGTAGTCATTTGCACAGCGTCGAGCAGTTTGTTGAACTTTGCTTCTCGTAGCCCTCAGGATCTGTAGGGTTCTGGCACTCGGTGAACGTTTGTATTCATTCATAGCACTGCGCTTAGCTTCAATGACAGGTGCCATCACATCTGATGAAGCATCAAACCAGTCATTTGACTTGGCTGTTTTCTTACCAAAGGTGGCAACTGCAGTACTTTGAATGGTGTTCCGTAGATGCTCCCAGTTCTCTGTAATAGTATCACCATGCTGAGGGCTACTGAGCACTTTCTCGAAGGTCGCAGTGAATTGAGCGATCATGAAAGGGTCTGACATCTTGCTGGTATCAATGCGTGGTTTCCCTTCATGTCTGACACGATAGAGTTTTCTTGGTTGTGCTCTGATTTTGCAGCAAACCAAGGAGTGATCTGTATCACAGTCTGCACTATGGTACGAGCGCGTGGAGAGCACAGACCTGAGGAGTGGCCTTCTGACGAGAATCAGGTCAAGTTGGTCCCAGTGCTTGCCAAGGATCGTGGGTGTCTCCATGACACCTTATGCTGGGGTTTTGTCTGAAAGTAGGTGTTGGTCACGCAGAGGTCATGGTGGACGCACAACTCTAAGAGCCGTTGTCCATTTTCATTCATCTTGCCAATACCAAACCTGCCCAGACATGAAGGCCATGAAACATTATCGGCACCCACTCTAGCGTTAAAGTCACCAAGGAGAACAAGCTGTTCTTGCCTAGGTATGCTTTTGATAATTGCTGTTAGATCCTAGTAGAACTCATCTTTAGCTTCTGAGGCAGAGTACAGAGTAGGAGTATACACACTGACAAGGGTGATGGGACCTGTGCTAGTTTGCAGGCGGAGCGTTAACAGGCGTTCTGATCCATTCTCGCCTGGTTCAACCATTTTAGTTAGCGATTTTTTGACCGCAAAACCTACTCCATGTTCTCTAGCTTTATTAAGATCTTTCCCTTGCCAATAAAATGTTTAGTCCTTCTCGCTCACCGTTCCAGAGCCCGCCAGGCGCGTTTCCTGAAGTGCAGCTATATCCACCTGAAGTCGTTTAAGCTCATCATTAATTATGGCTGTCTTCCTTACATTGTTTACATCCTGTAGGTTTTCGGATAGTCCAGTCAACATAGTCCGGACGTTCCAGCATCCCAATCTGAGAGTTTGCTTATTTCTATTTTTTCGATAATTGCTTGGTGCAAAATTTTCTGTCCACAGTTCGGGTTTGACCCTAATCCCCATGCACCCAATGGGGAAAGCAGACAGTGGCGGGACAACACCTTATTGACTGGGGGCTGCCCAGCTTGAAGCGGGCGGTAGCTGTCCAGTGAGATCCTAGAACCTCTCCCACTGTCGGAAGTAGCCCCTGGCGCCATGCCCTACGCCAATTGGGCAAAAAGCTTATAACCGGTAACTGCTACTTCCCGTGTTTTGCCGACACCTATAGGGTGAAGCTGGAGTGTCCTCTCCAGGGCGCGAGCTTGGACACAGTTATATGGAGATCAAGCTGTTGCCCATGCAGCATGTTCCCCCTCTCCACACAGCCGGTAGATCCAAAGGAACGGCAGTAGCCGATACAGTTTGGTACCAGCCATGTCGCAGGAGTTGCCAGAATAATGTCGAATCGACATTAGACTGCCTTAGGGACTCCGACTCCGGATTTATCCTCAGGGTTTACTCCCGAAGCCAATTCCACAAATGGATATTCCCGCAAGGCAGCGGTGGTTTGAATTCAGAGTTCCTTCTGTTAGATAAGCTACCAACCAAGGATCACGAGCCCTATCTGCCCGAAGCTGCTGGTTTTAAGGCGCCAGTCGCTCGCCTTTGCCCCTTCTCCCGTCAGTGGAAACAGTTCCGCCGGGCTCAAATTGAGCCACACGTGAAGGCCGGGAGCTGGACTTGGTTGTCAGAGGCTGTTTGAGGCGCGTGCCATAGAAGTATTTTATCTGCAGTGAGAGCTTATCCTCACTACAACTCCCGGCAATAACAACCTTTGGAACTCTGCCAGAAGAAGTAGATAAAAATCTACAAGCACGTTTATAAACACCAAGAAATAGCACAGGAGAAGCGCGTTTAGAGACACAAAGGTTAGCATAGGAGGAGCGCTTATAAATACCAAGAAGTGCATAAGAGAAGCGCGTTTAGAGACACCACGAAGTGCATAAGAGAAGCACGTTTAGAGACACCAAGGTTAGCATTTGAGAAGCGCTTATAAATATCAAGAAGTGCATAAGAGAAGCACGTTTAGAGACACCAAGGTTAGCATAGGAGAAGCGCTTATAAATACTAAGTCGAGGAAGATGTGGGGAATTGCGTTAAGACGTGGAGTACAATGATGGCCGCAACGTTGGTCATTTTCTTTGTCTTTTGTCTTCGTAAGACGAATCACCTTTTTTCGATTTTTTTTGTTCATACCCATCCATTATAAATACCAAGAAGTGCCTAAGAGAAGCGCTAGAAACTCCAAGAAGTAGCATAAGAGAAACACGTTTAGCGACGCCAAGATTAGCATTAGAGAAGCGCTTATAAATACCAAGAAGTGCACAAGAGAAGCACGTTTAGAGACACCAAGAAGTGCGTAAGAGAAACGCTAGAAACACCAAGTAGCATAAGATAAGCGCTAGACACACCAAAAAGTAGCATAAGTGAAACGCTAGAAACACCAAAAAGTAGCATAAGAGAAGCGATAGAAACACAAAGAAATAGCATGAACGCCTGAAACACCAAGAAGTAGCAAAAGAGAAACTATAGAAACACCGAGAAGTAGCATAAGACGAACGCTAGAAACACCGAGAAGTAGCATAAGATAAACGCTAGAAACATTAAGAAGTAGTATAAGAAAATCGCTAGAAACAAGAAGAAGTAGCATATGAGAAACTCTTGAAATACCAAGAAGTAGTATAATAGAAACGCTAGAAACACCAAGAAGTAGCATAAAAGAAACGCTAGAAACACCAACAAGTAGCATAAGAGAAACTCTAGAAACACCAACAAGTAGCATAAGAGAAACACCAAGAAGTAGCGTAAGAGAAACGCTTGAGAAACCAATAAGTAGTATAAGAGAAACGCTAGAAACACAAAGAAGTAGCATAAGAGAAACGCTAGAGACACCAAGAAGTAGTATAAGATAAACTCTAGAAACACCAAGAAGTAGCGTAAAAGAAACGCTAGAAACACCAAGAAGAAGCATAAGAGAAACGCTAGAAACACCACGAAGTAGCATACGAGAAACGCTAGAAACACCAAGAAGTAAAATAGGAGAAACTCTAGAAACAACAAGAAGTAGCATAAGAGAAGCTCTAGAAACACCAAGTAGTAGTACAAGAGAAACTCTAGACACACCAAAATGTAACATAAGAGAAACGCTAGAAACACCAAGAATTAGCATAAGAGAAACGCTAGAAACACCAAGAAGTAGCATACGAGAAACGCTAGAAACACCAAGAAGTAGCATAAGAGAAACGCTAGAAACACCAAGAAGTAGCGTAAAAGAAACGCTAGAAACACCAAGAAGTAGCAAAAGAGAAACTCTAACAACACCAAGAAGTAGTATAAGAGAAACGCTAGAAACACCAAGAAGTAGCATTAGAGAAACTATAGAAACACCAAGAAGTAGCATAAGAGAAACGCTAGAAACACCAAGAAGTAGCATACGAGAAACGCTAGAAACACCAAGAAGTAGCAATAAGATAAACGCTAGAAACACCAAGAAGTAGCGTAAAAGAAACGCTAGAAACACCAAGAAGTAGCAAAAGAGAAACTCTAGAAACACCAAGAAGTAGTATAAGAGAAACGCTAGAAACACCAAGAAGTAGCATGAGAGAAACGCTAGAAACACCAAGAAGTAGCATACGAGACTGGACAGAACCAGCAAACGGTAACCTAGATGCACTGACATAAACAACAAATAAATAACCAGCAGCTCTGACACAAACATTAAACAATAAACCTTTTAAACTGATAGAACGAAGCTGAGATAATGACATCTTTCTATGGTTTCAATCGTCTTTAAAAGGAACATACACTTGTAAATGTCGATTTTTGAATCTTTGCGCGCCGGGAAATTTTTCGCTCGCAGTGGTGGGTAGTAGAGGTGGGCAAATCGACACACTCAGCTGTTTCGAGACATTCGAAACAGTGATTTAAACTGTGTCAAACCCTGTTTCGACACAACGGCACAGCGGCACTTTTGCCCGTATCGGGGAGAAAGAAGTCTCTTATAGATAGTATACATTAACTGTGTGAGACAATCTCTGTTTTTTCTTGCGCGCTACTGGCATGTGTGAAAATCTATGGCGTTTCGTGTGACCACAATTCAATATTTTTACACAAGTCTTCATTGTGATGAAATAAAACAGAGATATGATGATAGTTGCAGTATAAGTGAAAATAATAATAAAAAAAACAATAATAATAACAGTAATAATAACACATGATATCAAACTATAGTAAGCTAGTTTTGGTAGATAATGATTCAAATCCACACCGAGTACACAGATATCAGCAGAGCTAATAAAGTGTCCATTACATTTATACTAACACACGGACACTTTCAACTTTAACATAGTGCCTAAAACATTGACAAGTGCAGCACTGACACAATTTCCAGTGTCTATAACTTCTCAGCAAAAATAATATCTCTTGTAAAATCAAGTCAGCATAACACATCCCTGAAAAATATGACATGTTTGATATTCCATACTAATGTCCCGGACGGTTGACTCAAATTTTACATAGGCCTACGGAAGGTGAGACAGTGAGACAGTGTGCCTCTTTGCAAAACAGCGAGGCAGACAGGAACTGAAACTGCTTCGAAACAAGAAGCAGGCTATGTGTCGAATCTGTCGGACTCAGCGCTGTTTCGAAGCATTATTTCGACACAGACACACAGTAGCCATCTCTAGTGGGTAGTGACCGAGCTGCACCGTGTGGCAGTGTTCACAAACCATTTTTCATTGGCGTCTTGTAGAGTAAAAATTGCTGATAAGACTTTTAGGCCTACTTGTATAAGGTTAAAAAAAATCAAGTAGGAAATTTAAGGAAAAAAAAAGGATAAACTAAAGGTTCTTCTATCTACACTACTGACTTGCATTAGAGTTAATATCAGTGGCGCAGTGGGTTCAACTCACAGGCATAACAGGAAGTTAAGTCTACGGTGACAGAGGTGGGGGTGATCTCAATGTTATCACTAGGGGCGCCAACTAGCCACAAATCGAAAAGGGTGCAGTTTCATAAGTCTGCCCGTGCTGGTTTCAAAGGAATTTCATGCAAGACTTCTGCCATACATCCTGGTTGTGCGCCACGGAAAACGGCCTCTCTCGGAGTCTGAACTAAACTGGCAGAGGATCTTGGAGTCAGTGGATCCCCTAAAGATGTGGTGTGCAGAAGTCACCGTTGAGTCGTGACACCCATCAATCCACTCCCAAATCATGGGTCAAATGATAACGGAGTCATCCGTGAATGATCCCAAGTCTAGGGTAGACCAATCTGCCGAGAGACTGAATGGCTGCTGGGTAAGCAGTCGCGAAAATTGGCTGTCTGGAGGGTGAGCGGGGCGGCACCAGGTAAATGGACCCCGAAAGGACATCCCTTGCCTCTTCCCTGGTATATTGGCTCTACCAGGGTGACCGAATATTTCCACCATTTATTTCAAATACACCATGACAATTTTAACTATCTAGAATCATCGCGGGAGCTACAGAAATCGTGCTCTGTCGTCGATACCTGCAGCAAATGAAATGAGGAAATAAAAATGCAGAAGGAGAGTAGGGGAGAGAAGAGGAGAGAGAGAAAAATAAGGGCAGGAAAGAGAAGTTTCAGAAAGAATTAAAGTGCAGCCATTATACACACAATCATCTACAATTTCCATATCGTCATGATCCAGGAGACAAATTTAAAATCCAATACTGTAATCATTTGCCCAGGCTACAGATGTTACACCAATCCATGTGGGCCTGGTAGACGAGGGCAACCTATATATGTGAAACGAGCTCTCTCATACGTAGCAGGACATAAGTTCCCTAACTAGTGAGGATGTGGAATTGCAGGGGATTGCTGTGAATAACAGCTGTCAGGAGTGGCGAGTCTTCAATTTAAATGCTCATGTCAACCATCTTACAGCAGAGAGCGATTGGAATTTTCTGGCGGAATTGTCTGAAGATTCTAACATAAGGTGTTTAATTGCTGGCGATTTCAATGCTAGATCCAAGGAGTGAGGGAACATCACGGAAAATAGGCAGGGTATAGCTTTGAGCTAGGCATTAATTAACATAAACCTTGCCATCCTGAATGATGGATGCCCAACTAGACTGGCAACTGAACCTGGGGATACAAATGGTGTCATAGATCTGGCATTCATCTCTAGTGCTGCCACCACCATGGCACGTTGGGATGTATTAGGTGCACAGGAAAGTGATCACCTACCTTGCGTCATACTCATTGCAAAGGGTAGGACCACTAGACACAGGAAACCTAAACAGACCTTCAAGTATCCTACAGGCCCACTCGACTGTAACAACCCTTTACACACATTGCGTCAAAATGCCAAACAAAAGACAGCGAGAACACCTTCCACTCAACCTCCCTGGTGGAATAAGACAGTGGAGGAAGCATAGCTATAAAAGGAAAGAGCAACAAAGGAATGGCACGAAACTGAAGATTGATGAATGAGGGAGAGGTTGAAGAGATGAAGGAGAAAACGCAAAGAGCCATTAATAGATTCAAGATCTTGGCAAGGGAGGCCAAGGATAAAGTGTGGGAGGGCTTTGTGACACTGGTGGGTACGGAAAAAACCCTACATAAATTCTGGTCCTTACATTGAATAATGAATAGGAAAAGTGCAAGTCAACCCATCCCTAATTTCAAAAGCTCCACAGGACTAAGCCTGAAGACGGATGAAGAGAAGGGAAGAGCATTATTCAATCGATATGTGGAGCAAACGGATAAAGGTGACAAAAGTGCCCATCTCAAAATAAAGAACAATGTGCTGGCAAATGCCCTAAGGGGCCAGATATACTTCGATCTCATTGAAAACCAGCAGAAACACTGCTCCGGGTCCTGATGGTGTACAATACCATCACATTAAAGAGCTCGACGACACAGCCATTACAAATATGATGTGCGATTTCAATACCAGCATACAGAATGCTGAGGTGCCGGAAGACTGGCTACTCTGTTACCTTCGGCCACTTCCTAAACCTGCCAAAGATCCCACATGGCTTAACAGCTATCGAATTATCACACTACAGAATTTCTATTGTAAATTACTTGAAAAGATAGTTACAAGACAAGTAATGAGCCACCTCGAAAATGCACACATCCTTCCTGATACCCTGGGTAGCTATAAACCTATAAACAACATGTGATAACCCTGGAACGTTTGATTACGATGTATACGAGGGATTCCAGGGTAAAAGAGACAAGGTGGCTGTAGCAATTGATCTAGATGGTGCTTATAACAGTGTGGACTTCGCAACCCTAATAGACTGTATAATGGTAAGTGGGGGGAGATGTCATGGATGGCACAGGAAGAGGCTACGATTGGTCAGGTGACCAGTGTTGAATATGTATCCAAAGGAGAAGAGTACAGTAAGTCAGGGATGAACTGGATAAACTACCAGCAGACCATCATTAGCCTTGGCAAGGGAGTGCAGAGATTGGGGCAATGGAAAAGCAGAGCTGGAGATTTATCAGCTGATAAGTGATCATGCTGGAGATGATGACGCCATTGTGTACACTGATGGGTCTGTAGTACGTGGTGAGAAATCAGGATGGGGTATCTCTGCGAGAATAAAGGGCAGGATCGTCGCTGAACACAGTGGAGCCTACATGACAACAACCTCCAGCATGAGAATGGAGGTAGAGGCAGTTACTGCAGCACTGGAGTGGCTGTCTGAAACTCCATCAACCAGGGCAGTAATATTGTCAGACTCTCAAGTCATGCTTCGGAAAGTTCAGAACGGATGGCTGCGGCAAGAATGGAAAACATCAATAGAATCCTCAAGTCTTGAAGAAGTGGTGTGGATCTTCTGTCCTGGTCATGCAGAGGTACATGGGAATGAGAGAGCTGACAGACTGGCCTCGAGAGCACCCATAGTGGGGACACTGGACATGGATAAGGGAGAGATACTAAGGACTATTAATGATCGCTTGCTAGATAATGACACTACAATGGATGAATCAACAAGGCTGAGACTGTTGGAGTTTGGTATCAAACGTGGGACTAGCAGAGATGGACGTGAGAGAGGATGCATCCGTCGTATGTACAACAAGCGAGCTACAGGTACAATTAGCATTCATACTCTTCGACATTTGCTGAGGGAGACTGAGCACCTATGGGTTTGTCCGGAGTGCAGTGATGTCGATTCTGCATAACAATAACAATAAGAGTTAATATCCTTTGAAGGGAGGGGGAACCACACAAAAGGAGTAGGCTAACAACATATACAGCCTCATACGACATGCCTGAGGAAGTAGGAGCCCTGGTCTGTCTTGGTTTCCTCAATGACCTCTAGGATTTACACCTGGCCAGGTGGACCATTACATAACAAATGATCAATAACAATTTGTGAATACATGTAGATAGCAACAACAAAGGAGATAGAGGTAGAGAGAGAGAACGAACGAACGAACGAACGAACGAACGAACTTTATTTTCAAAGGGTTGAGAATTGGGCACGCAGGCCCGTCTGACATTCTGCCCTTCCTTTCTCTCATCTTTTATACTGATTTCATTTATTCTCACATACATTTTACCCATCAATTCAAGGAATTCAACGTTATAAAGGTAAAATAATAGCATACTCACATTCACAGTATCTAATTATAAACATGAAATAAAGTATGTTGAAAAATACAAACTAAGTATCACCATGAAACAAAATATGTTGAAAAACACTATCATCATCATTAAACCTACATTCAATATTATACCATTTGTTCGGAAAAATAATCACATTAGGGGGGCAGATAATCAGAACTCATAAAGTAATCGAAAAGTTTACGATTGTATGAATAGGGACTGAGGTTGTTATCTTTCAGATAATGTGGAAGATAGTTCCAGAGATGAGCAGCAGAGTAAGCTAAGCTTTTCTTGAATAAGTCAAGCCTAGGCTTGGGCACTTGTATTTTGTTAAGGCGTTGACTGCGTCTTTCACTGTATTTTAACATTGGCCACAGATATGTTGGAGCATTCTGTGACAGGATTTTGTGAACAAATTTAGCTTTGTTGAACAGAAAGCGCTTTCTTAGCGGCAGTATTTTGAGATCTTTATATAGATCTACACACTGTGCTTGGCAGTTGTCAGAAACTAGACGCACTGCACGCTTTTGTAGTGAATGGAGTCTTTTTGTGTTGGACATAGAACAACCATCCCAGATTGTGGAGCAATAGTCCAGGTTTGTTTGTATGTGAGATATATAGAACAATTTACGTGCATCTTCATCTAGGAAATGTTTTATTTTAGCTAACTGGTAAACTTTCTGTGCCGTTTGCTTGGTCAGTGCATGAACATGTGAGTTCCAATTTAGATGCTGGTCAACGACTATTCCTAGAGTTTTATGTTCATTAACGTTTTCAATTGGTAAGGTACCAATATAGATCTGAAGTGTTGTTTTCTCTGAATTTTGTAATTTTTGTCAAGTTGATTTTAACATGCACTTTGTTTTAATTATATTAATTAGCATGCGATTTCCGATGCTCCACCTAATCAGATTGTCGGTATGTTTTTGTAACGATAGTGCGGGTGTGTTGCAACTGGTATCACTCGTGTAGACAGTACAGTCATCAGCAAATAGGTCACAGGATGCGTGCTCGACGTGTAGTGGAAGGTCATTAATGTATATGGCAAAAAAGTAGAGGCCCAAGAATAGAGCCCTGAGGAACGCCGGTATTTATTACGGTTGGGTTTGAGCAAGAGTTATTGTAAGAAACTACATGTTTTCTGTCTGACAGGAATGATTTAATTATCGTCACTAGTTGAAGGTTTACTTTTGATGTTTCTAGTTTTCTAATTAAAATAGCGTGATCTATCATATCAAATGCTTTTTTAAAGTCTACAAAAACTGCCCCACATATGTTATCGTTATTAATATTTAAGTGCCAGTTGTCAATCATCTTAGTTAGAGCTGTGTGACATGAATGTTTAGGTCTAAACCCCGACTGACTATCAATTAGCAAGCCGTTGTTAACTAAGTGTTGTAGTGTTATTTTATGTATGTGTTTTTCTAGTGGTTTGGATAGCGATGATATTAAGGAGATTGGCCTATAGTTACCAAGGTTATTATTGTCGGAAGTGCCAGGTTTTAAGAGAGGATATACCTTAGCGACTTTAAAGTGCCACGGAAAGTAACTCCGTGCGATACATTGATTGTATATGTATGTAAGCGAATCAATAATAGCTGGAGCCGCATAACGCAATAGAGAGAGAGAGCGAGAGAGAAAGAAAGAGAGAGGAGATAATGGAGTCAAAGAAATTTCGACCGATAGAAAAAGACAAGGAGAGTGGAAAAAACGCTCCAGAAAACAGAGAGAGAGAGAGAGAGAGAGAGAGAGAGAGAGAGAGAGAGAGAGAGAGAGATGTAGAGAGAGAAACATATGGTGAACGAGAACAAGTGAAAATTAGCAGGGAAAGATAAACGATTAGAAAGTCGAGGATTACGAAGACCAAACCAGTAAATGGGACACAAGTGAGTAATATCCTATTGTCATGAAACCATGAAAACAAAAAAACTATTTGGCCTCAGCGGAACAAAATGTAAAATTGTTGATTAATATCTGTTATTTTCCGCACAGTTTAAGCCAGTGGTTATTTTAGGACAGACTAAACAATGACACAATACAGGAATAACATAGCATGACAGACTTCAATAAAGCTAGGAAAGACAGCGAGAAAATATGTTTATCGTCGTCAATCAAAAGACAGCTCATGTTTTCTTTTGAATGAGAATACAGAAAGTTAGAAAGATATAAGGCGATATAAGGATTTAAGTGATTGGGGGAAAGTATTCGAAATAGACTGAGACAGAGAGAAAGAAATATAGACTGCAGAAAGTGTTTGTGATAAGAATATAGAAAGTTAGACCACGAATTTCGACAACTTGAGAATAACAGGTTAAGAGATAGAAGTGGAGAGTGTTAGTGATACAAAGTACAGAGAGACTGAATATCTACAAATAGAGACGTACAGATAGAAAGATAAAAGGAGACAGTGTTAGAGATAAGAATATAGAAAGTTAGACCAGAGATATTTACAACTAGTGACGGGTAGAGAGATTGGAGAAGAAAGTAGTAGTAATAAAAATTAAATAAAGACAGTGAAGATCTACAGTCAGAGACATACAGATAGCACGGTAAAAGGAGAAAGTGCAAGAGATGAGAATACAGAGAGTTCCACAAAGAATACAAACATCTTGAGGCAAGCAGAGAGAGAGAGAGAGAGGTAGTAACAGAAGGTACTAGTGATAGCAATAGAGAAAAATGATGAATATCTACAGATACAGACAAACAGATATAGATAACAGGAGAAAGTGTTAGCGATAACAATACAGAAAGACAAAGAATATCTGCAGATACAGACAAACAGATGGAGAGGTAAAAGTATAAAGTGTTAGCGATAACAATACAGAGAGATAGACACCGAATCCAACAGCTCGAGACAAAGAGGAAGACGGATGGAATCAGAAAGTGCTAGCTGTATCAAAACAGAGAGTTAGACAACAGATATCTACAGCTAGATAGATCCTTTTGTTTTAAATATCTTTTTTTCGCGATAGAGATGGCAAGAGAAAATACGGAAGACAAAAAAGATAAGGACGACAAAGAGAGAAGGTACTGGACAGTTTGACATCACGACGTGGACGGAAGTTATCAACAGAATCCTATATATACACTAGCAATAACCCGTCAAACTTGACGGGTTTTTAATTAAAGTGTGCTGTTTCCGTTCCCGGATGAGCAGATAGAAGTACATTCTTAGAGTGTTTTTGGTTTCTTTCCATTATACAGTGTAATCAAACTGTTCATGAACACCGTCATTTGAACGCTTTTCTTTGTTGATTGTAACTATTTTTGGGAGAGTATATATAATGGAACCAACGGGCTGATCACCCGTTTGCCAGTCACTTTGATTACGGAAACAACAACAAACGGATTGATTTGTCGTTGCCCTAAAGACGCCATTAGGTGTGATGGGAACAACGGCAAAGAAAATCTATTCGCTGTTGCCCTTAAGACGCCACTAGGCGTAATGGCCACTGACTGCTTTGCCGGTCGTTGGCTAAGGACGGAAGAAGAAGAAGATATATAATGGAAACAATACAATTTTTCAACACGGTTGCATTCCTCAGCTGTGACCAACGTACACACGGCGAGAATAATGTTATTTTAGATTCAATTTAAAAGTTCTTTAATGACAACATTTCGTGTGAAAGTGTGTGGATTGTTATCAAATAGTGATCCCTGTTAATAAGTGGTTTAAACAAAAACTTCCAAGTTTTCATGATTTGTACATCGGGCGAGGGTTCATGCACACCAGTTTTTACGCACTTTTTCTTTGTCGAGCGCTACTAATTTCGTGAAAGAATAAAAAAAAAAAAAAAGTATTTGTGTTATATAACACCCACGCCGCGAAAGTTGCACATCGTGCGTTGCGTACTTTTTTTTCTGGCGTGAGTTACTATTTTGAATGAGACCGACCGACGTAACATACATCGGTAATTATAGGGATATATATAAATATAGTAGGGATATCCCAGCTTTTTCTGTCAGTGCGTAACGCTAAGGGATGCAACTTTGGTTGAAAGTTAGACATTAATTGTATTGTTTCCCTTGTATGTACTCTCCCGAAAATAGTAAAACTTACCAAAGAAGAATGCGCAAATGACGGTGTGCACAAAAATATATTTATAGAATGTGTGATCCCGTATACACACACTGGGATCCTCGCTGCTGCTACGTAGTTCGTGTACTGTGGTGATGCACAGTGGTTTTTTTAAAAAAATACTTCTGAATGAGTAAAATCCGTTAGGTATTGGTGCTTTTGAATTTAATTCCCGTCTTATGACGGGCTTTTGCACTAGTCGATAAATAATACTGCAGATTCGACGATATGGGGAGACATGATCGCGTATGTCACAAGACATGATACTTGAAGAAAAGAAGAGAGGGCGAGACACTGGGGAGAAGTGAATGCGAGGATTCTATTTTTCAGCAATGACATTTTAGAACGGAAAAAAAGAAGGATCGAGTGAGACAACGAGATGGAAAATATAAGTATGTGAAAGGAACCAACCTAATCTAGTCAGAAACGATAATAGAATTGTCTCAGCAGAAATTCCATCTTGTATTGACTGTCCTGGCAGTCACCGGGAATTTACGACAGCCAAGATTAAGCTGCGACATGTCCTGAATTGATAACTTCGTGCTCATAGAATAAACACAGGGGCGGTGGAGAGGAGAATTTATGTGGGCAGCATGAGTGCTAGGATGGTGGTTTGGAAAAAAAAAAAGGGGGGGGGGTGCAGTACAGAAAGTGCGGATCAGATGACATTATCTCTGCCTTCTTTCGCATTTTCTACTCGTTTACCTAGCAGTAGGATGATTAAAAGGGGTAGTTGCGGTGGTAATATTGGCATTATGGTAGTAGCAATAGTAGCAATAGTAGCAGTAGTAGAAGTAGCAGTAGTAGTAGTAGCAGTACTGGTGATAGTAGCAGTAGCATGATTAGAGGGGGTAGTTGCGGAGGTAATATTAGTATTGTGGTAGTAGCAATAGTAGCAGCAGCAGCAGTAGCAGCAATAGTAGTAGTAGAAGTAGTAGTAGTAGCATATTATTAGTAGCCGTAGTAGTGATAGTAGCAGTAGGATGATCAGAAGGGGTAGTGGCGGTGGTAATACTAGTTGTATGGTTGTAGCAATAGTGGAAGTAACCGAAATAGTGACAGAAACTGTCTTGGGGGTGGTAACAGTAGTGTAAGTAACATTAGTAATAAAGGTAATTGTATTAGTAGTAGACGTAGGTGTCGTAATAGCAGTACCATAGTAGCAGCCGTAGTGGATGTAACGGCAATAGTAGTAGTTGTAGCAATAGTGACACAAACGTTAGGAGTAAGGATAGAAGCATTACTGGTTGTAGCAGTAACAGCAGTAGTAGTAGTTGTAGCAATAGTGAAAGTCACGGTGTATTAGTAGTAGCAGTAGTGGATGTAACAACAGTATTTGTAGTAGTGAAAGTAACAACTCCGCCTAGGCCGGTCCCAATCCAGGCTGAAAAAGGAGGAGGGCGGCCTGCATGGAGGCCGTAAGGAGGCAGCCCCTCCACCATGCAAAGGTACAACAGGCCAATCACCTGTTTGCTTTAAACTTTTGATTACGAAAACTACAAGAGAGATAACCGGACTGATTCTAAAGGCGACGAACTGGAACGGACTACGACTTATGGAACTTGGAACACACGAAGTATAAATGGGAAAGAAGAGGAGCTGGTGGAAGAGATGAGGAAAGCGAACCTAGAAATCCTTGCTATAACGGAAACAAAGAAAAAAGGACAAGGAGTCATGGATCTCGATGGCAACACGCTGCTCTACAGTGGCGTACCCACATCTGAAAGAGCTAAAGGGGGCGTGGGTTGCATTGTGGCCAAAAACCAAAAAGATAGTATCAAGGGCTGGAACTTTGTCTCGGAGCGCATTATGGTTGTAAAACTAAAAGAAGGAGAAACCATAGTCAACCTGGTCATAGTGTATGGGCCAAATGAGGATGAGAGAGCAGAGGTCAAGGAGGAATTCTTCGAGCTGCTTCAAAGGACAGTGGATGACTGCCTAGATGAAATTTTTCATGCTCGGAGATTTCAATGCTAGAGTTGGAAATGACCATGCTAGATGAGGTGGAGTTATCGGAAGATATGGAGAAGATACTCTCAATGACAATGGAAAGCGACTCCTTAGGTTCTGCAGTGAGCAGAATCTGATCATTACAAAAACAAAGTTCCCCCATAAGCGCATACATGCATACACTAGATGTGAACCAACAAAGAATGAGAAGTCAATGATCGACTATGCCATTGTTAGGAGGAGCTCATTCAAATATGTCCGGGATGCTAGAGTCTGGAGGGGGCCAGAGATTGGAAGTGATCACTACCTGCTAAGAATCAAAAGAACAACTAAAAGAGTTGCTCATCCTAGGAACTGCCCAAGATCACGCAAGAAACTAAGTAAACGAACGGGAGAAATGAGCATTAAGACATACAAGCTGAGAGAGCCAGAAATTAAGACCAGATATCAGGGGCTTATTGCTGCAGCGGTGAGCAACACAGAAGAACAACCTGATGACTTGGAAACCCTCTAGCTTAAATTCAAGGACATCATAAAGACAGCTGCTGCAGACGCATGTGTAAAATCCGACTTGGGAACAAGAGAAAGTGGACACCTTGGTGGACAGAGGAAGTCAAAGAGAAAATAAGAGAGAAGAAAATGGCATGGAAACAATACTTAGGAGCTAAAAACACAACAGGATAAATGGAGAAATATAGAGAATATGTGACACCCAGAACAGAAGCAAAGAACAAGGTGCTAGCAGCAAAACAGAAGTCCTGGGAAGAGTTTGGAGAAAAGCTAGTAAAAGCTGCGCAAGAAAACCAGAAATTGTTCTATAAGACCTTTAAAGAACATGAGGAAGGAAAAACAATGCCCTCTCAAATTTATAAAGGACAAGCAAGGCAAATTGCTTACTGCCCCGAAGGAAGTAATAGAAAGATGGAAAGAATATTTCTCAGAACTCCTGGATGGTGAGCATGGTGAATAATCAAAAATGATAACCACTAGCACAGAAGAGAAAACCAATGATGGTGAAGTTGACATAAAGATGGAAGAACTGAAGGCAGCACTGGAGAAAATCAAGATGGGCAAAGTAGCAGGCCATGATGGTGTAACACCAGAAATGGTTAAGTACATGGGAGCATCAGGCGACCAATTACTCTTAAGGGTCCTACAGGCAGCGTGGTGCAACAAGACCATACCAAAGGATTGGGAGATTGCCATTATAACACTAATTTTCAAAAAGGGTGACAATCAACAATGTGGAAACCATAGAGGCATATCCCTTCTCAGTGTCCCTGGTAAAATCTACTCTATAATCCTAGAGCAGAGACTCCGACGCCTAGCTGAGCCACAATTGGATGAGGTCCAGTGCGGATTCGAGTAAACCGAAGTACTCAAGACCTTATCTGCACACTCAGACTGCTGAGGGAAAAGACCCTTGAGTATAAGAGTGAGATCCATCTTTGTTCCATAGATCTGGAAAATGCGTTTGATAGGGTCCTCTGGAGCAAACTTTGGGACTGTTTGGCAAGGAAGAACATTCCAGCACCTCTGATTCATGCTATACAGATCTTCTACAAGTCTTGCAGAAATTATGTGAGGACAGCAAACCATAAGTCAGAGGAGTTCAGAACCACCACTGGTGTAAGACAAGTTGATATCCTCTCACCTTACCTTTTCATGCTCCTCATGGACGATGTCATTGTCGTGCTTAGATAGGTTTTAAAGTTATGTAAGGTCCCGCCTGAGTATAGGAGATGGCGATAGTACGTGAGAAGTAAAGGTGTAAGAAATAGAGTTTTCACAAGTGAATAGTTAAGGAGAAGATCTTTCTCTGGACTGAATAGTTTCTCTAGTTCAGCCTATCTATACGACTATAATTTAGTATAAGACAATCTTGCACCTCCTTATAGGTAGAAATATATGTTACACTAAACACACACACAAACACAGCTATGTGACAACAAGACACACAAACGTGAAAAACTATGGTTAAATGGGTATGGGTCTGACCAACACACAACGTTTAGTTCTTTTGTTGTTTATTATCATTAAACTTTACAACATCGAATATCTAAAAGAAAGATCAAATACATCAGAATTACATATATAGAAAAAAATGACAGACTACCCGTGCCCTTCCCTCATTGAGAAGATAAGAACCCAACAAGTTAATAACCCCAAAGGTTTAAAAGATTAGCACTAGGTTACAGTATAGACAGTAAAGAAAACCAGAGTTCCTAATACGTGCTACTTCGTAAAGTAAACAATTTTTTAAAGCAAAATAACTAGTTTGGTACAAGCTACCGTAACAAGAAAATATTCAGTCTGTCTCTCTGACATACGTAGCCACGCTCTCGCTCCTTACCTAATCTTGGTGATATTTCCTGGAATATACAGTTATCCTGAATATATTTATCGATATAGATAGTGTCAGTGTTCAGTGCCAACTTTAGGCAGAAAGCCGAACACTAAACACGCTTCGCGCGATACGCAAATGCTGCCATCACGCGTGTAAGTCTACATGCACTAATTTTTTTTCAGACGGACAGTGATAAAATACACTACCCTTTCCCAGAGTTAGGTTTATAAATCATAACAGACTCTTATTAGGAAAGATAACAATAGATGGGTTTACGGTTGAAAACATAACAGTACCCAGACAGCATATCTTCGAACCAGGAGGTAGAAAATACATATTTTGAACGCAGCCACGTAGCTCTTTTAAAGTGGGAAATTGGGTTCCTTAGGGCTTGCTGACAAATAATATGTAAAACGTTACGCAAATAGTCCAGGAATTAATAAATTATACCCAAAATAAAATAGTGAGGCTGCCTGACAGCATGAAATCATTTCTGCTCATAAAATTTTTTATAACGTGTTTGAAAAAATTTACGTTACAGAAATAGCCTACCATGTAAACTCCAAATTGATTGGAGCGCAACAAATGAAAGCCTAACCACGATTGGTCGGGCTATAAATACTATCTTGGTTGTTAGGGGAGACGGGAAAAGATAACATTTTTTCAAACACTTGTCGAAACGTGGCTCATTGGCCAGTCTCGCTGATATACACACTTGGGAGCGTTAGTTCGAGACCACTTGTTTAAATGATCTTGATAAAGCATCAGTGCGTTGAAGCCAGCTAAAATTTTGCTCAATAAAAGCCTGGAAGATAAGCAGATGGAAATTTGTGCCAGTTTGTGCCAGAATTCATTGCTAATCAACGTATCTGTGTTATTCGTATGAATTGTGGGACAGTGGTCTTGATGGTACTGAGCAGCACCTGGTCAGAGCTTTGCTGAATCCAGAGTCGGACAGCATACTCCTTGGTCTTTTTAGCTATCAGTGAGGTGTCTCCTGAGCCCAGAGGAGAATTCGAGCAGAGGAGTCCTTTCCTGCCGCCATCACGCCAGATAAGCGAATTGGCCAGCTGAGCTCAACATTATGTCCCCTCATCTTGAACTGACTTTTTAAAATTAACATTAAGAGGGGAATTTACTTGTCTTAAAATCAGGAACTGTGAACATCTCCAATACTAGTCCCTAAAGACAAACTATTGAAGTCATGATGACAAATACCAACAGAGCTTGAACAAAACAAAACCAGTATTACCTCATTTTACCACTACACAACTGACACACATAGAACATTTGTAATAATATATGTCCCTACAATATTCATATTAAATACATTCTGTACATAACTTGTAATTTAAATTGATTGTGATTCCTGGTTCCCTTGTAGTTGAATCAGGACACATATTCATTCATGCCAGTAATGAATACATATTGTTATTCGAAAGTTTATCAGTGACTCTTTTAAGATATCTTTGTAGAGTGTTATATGTATGTGAGTGTCACAGTGTTGTCAAGAGTAGTGGATTAAATTAAATTGTTTATCTGTCTGTTGTTGTGACTTACACTTCATCATACACATACCCTAGACACATAACGTAGCATCACACTATTCCAGAATAATTCTGACTGAGATATAGAGATATGTGGTAGCAAGTAAGGTTATCTATAATACACTACTCTTAATAGATATAGATACCTTCACAGCTGATCTCAGTCAGTACACTAAGTCCCCTATAAATATTTATAACATCCCACTTCACCACATATATTGGGGTCTCGCTCTTGGGATTTTGAATCTTTAACTATTAAAAATATTGGGGGTAATTCACTTCAGGGAATATAAGAATTAAAAGGTATCCTTGGGTGGAATTAAATAAGGTTGAGCTCACGGTGCCTGTGTTGTCCATTAGAGATTGAATTGTTGGTTAGACATTATATAAGTTACCTGATAGACAATGGCGGACCTGGCCAAATTTCGATCTGCTGCGGTTCAGACTGCAAAAGAGTTAGGATTAGATGGGCAAGTTATGGTTGCCTATGTTACTACGGAATGTGACAAATTTATTGAACGCGAAGAAAGAAGGTTTGAAGCCGAAAGAAGGTTAGAGGCTGAAAGGGAAATTAAGAGGTTGCAATTTGAAGCTGAGGCTGAGACTAAGAGATTGCAGATTGAGGCTGACAAAGAGGCTAAGAAATTGGAAGCAGAAAGAGAAGACAAAAGATTAGCTGCAGAAGAGAAGAAATTGGCTGCAGAAAGGGAAGAGAGGAAATTAGCTGCAGAAAGGGAAGCAGAAGATAAAAGATTACAAAGGGAACATGAGTTACGACTAAGGGAGTTTGAGTTTCAAGGCCATGCTCCTGAAAATGGTGCCAGTCCCTTTGCCTCTGATGCTACGGTTACTCAAGGAGCCTCAATCTCAGCTATGAATTTTCATTTAGATCATTTTGTTGAGAAAGACGATGATATTGAGAGCTATATAAATAGGTATGAGCTATTAGCTACCACGTATGGGTTGGAGAGAGAAAGGTGGAGCTTAAAGTTATCTCAGGGACTTCGTGGGGCAGCTTATGAAGTTTTTGCAAAAATGAGCAGAGGTGATCAGGAAAATTATGACATGCTAAAGCAGGCTCTTTTGTTAAGGTATGAAAAGAATGCAGAATTTTATAGAAAAAAATTTAGGAATGCTAAACTACTGTCAGGTGAAACCTATCACCAGTTCTCTGCACGAATAGAGACATACTTGGAGAAATGGACTTCTCTGGGGAAAACCCAAGATCTTAAGGAAATGGTCCTTATAGAGCAATTAAGAGAGTCCATGGCTCCAGACCTGAGAAAGTTTCTCATGGAACAAGGTGCAGAGAGGCTGGGTGAGTTGCTAAATGTTGCTGAAAGGTATCAAGCAGCTCAAGCAGAGGTAACAGGTAATAAAAAGAAACAGGTGGACAACTTTAGGGCACCACAGAACTTTAATAAATTTGATCCTAAGGATCAAAATAAAGGTAAGCACCAATTTGATAGGCCACGGTATGACAATAAAAATAAATTCCCACAATTCGATGAAAGGAAATATGATGAAAGAAAATCTTTCAACCAAGGAAAAAGGTGGTGTAAAAATTGTAAGATGAACAATCATGACACTGACCATTGTAGAAGGAAACCTCCTCATTTTGCTGCTATGACATCGGGGAAAAAGGAAAAGAAGGGCAAACCTGAAGAATTACAGGAACCATACCACCCCCCAGTGTGTGAAGATGTCATCTGTAATGGTGTCACTATAAGATGTTTATATGATACCGGTTTAGATTACGATTCCGTTGTGAGTTCTCACCTGGTGCAGGCCGATCAATACACCACAGAAACAGTGGAAATTCAAACTGCAACCAAGGATGTAGCTACCATGACACTTCCCGTCGCCCGAATAAAAGTGAAAACGCGATATGTGGAAGGAATCATAAAAGCAGCAGTGATAAATGAGCCAATCTACCCTCTAATATTGGGGTGTAGATATGTCTTCTTGGGGAATCCCAAGAGACCTGTGATATTGGCAACAGTGCAGACCAGATCACAGTCAAAGAAGGAGGAGGATAACCCCATAAATACTCACCCAGATGAGATGAGGAAGGCACAGGCTGAGGACAAAACACTCAAGCCATGTTTCAAGAAGTTGCCCAAATCTCATACACCTCCAGGCAAGGGAGAGTTTTATATGAAGAACAAACTGATATATAGGAAGGCTGGATCTGAATCCAATGGTCACGGACAGCTGGTCCTTCCCACTTCATATAGGACTAAAGTGTTGGAACTAGGGCATGCGATTCCCTTCAGTGGTCATATGGGAATCAGCGCAACAGGACAGCGAATAGCTTGTCACTATTTCTGGCCAGGAATAACTGAAGATATCAAACGATATGTAAAATCCTGTCCAGAGTGCCAACGAGTAGCACCTAAACATTGGACTGCACCAGCAACTCTGGGGGAAATGCCCATAGTGGGAACACCCTTTGAGAGAGTTGCCGTGGATCTTGTGGGACCTCTCACCCGAACCAAGAGAAGGAACAGCTACATTCTGACTCTGGTGGACACTTGTTCTATGTGGGGAGAGGCAGTAGCCCTGTCATCGATTGATTCAAAACATGTGGCAGAGGCATTGCTCACAATTTTCACAAGGTTAGGCTTTCCCAATCAAATCTTGACTGATAATGGCTCTCAGTTCAAGGGGAAACTAACTGAAGAAGTTTTCAGGATCTTCCAGGCCAAACACTTCCATTGTAGTGTGTATCATCCCCAAGGGAACGGCCAAGTGGAAAGATTTAACGGCACATTGATGTCGATCCTGAGAAAGTTGGCACACGAAAAACCAGATACATGGGACCAGTACCTGCACGCCGCCCTCTTTGCTTATCGGGAGGTACCCCATAGTTCAACCGGTATGGCCCCGGCAACATTATTGTTTGGAAGGCCAATAAAAGGTCCACTTGAAGCTTTGTTAAGAACGTGGACTGATGAAAAGGCAGAGGAAAACATTACATCTTCATACCAATATGTGAATGAGCTGACCACTCGGTTGAAAACTGGCTGGAAACTTGCCAATGAAAATTTGAAACAAGCCAGGAAGAAACATGCTGCCTATTATAACAGGAAGGCGAAAGACAGAAATTTGGCTGTGGGAGAGAAAGTACTGCTTCTTTTGCCCGGGAGTCAGAATAAGTTACAAATTGGATGGCAGGGTCCATATACAGTTCTAGAGAAGGTGTCTAGAACAAATTATAAGATAGATAAGAAGGGGAAAGAAAAAATCTATCATGTGAATCTCCTGAAGAAATATTTGGAAAGAGAACATCAGGAAGAGACACACTTGTTGACCTTGTCCATCGCCATGGAGATGAAAAAGGAACCACTTTCATCATTTGAATATCCATTACACCCCTGTGAGACAGCAGCACAGGTGAAAATCAGTACACATTTAACGAAAACTCAGAAAGAGAGAGTGCAACAGGTTCTAAATAATCATGCAGAGGTGTTAACAGACCGACCAGGGCATACAAACCTATTGGAATATGATATGAAACTGTTAGACCCCACACCTGTCTGTATGAAACCATATTCGATTCCGTTTGCTAAGGAGAAAGCTTTGAAGGAAGAGATAGACTATCTGTTGAAGGAAGGAATTATTTCGCACAGTGAGTCTTCGTATAGTTCCGGTGTTGTACTTTTAAGGAAGCCCTCTGGAGAACATAGACTCTGTATAGATTACAGGAGACTGAATGCTATTACAGAAGGACAGGTGGATCCATTGCCGGATACAAATCAGCTGTTTGCCAGGCTAAATAAAGCTAAATATTTCTCAAAAGTGGATCTGAGTAAAGGATACTATCAGATTCCAGTAAAGCCTGAGGTTAGACCATACCTAGCTTTTAGTACCTCAGAAGGACACTATGAGTTTAATAGATTGCCATTTGGATTGAAGAATGCGCCTAGTGTCTTCTCTAGAATGATGAGAAAATTATTGGATCCTCTGAATAATCCCTGTATAACAAATTTTATGGATGATATCCTTATAGCAACAGAAACATTTGAGGAACACATTGACTCTCTGAACATGCTGTTTGATCGACTTAGGGAGGCAAAGTTAACAGCCCGACCAACCAAATGTTGCGTTGGATGTAAAGAATTGGAATTTTTGGGACACACAGTTTATCAGGGAAACATGACCCCTGACCCAAAGAATTTAGAGAAACTACAGAAAGCCCCGAGACCACAAACCAAGAAGGACGTGAGATCCTTTGTCTCATTATGTGGTTTCTACCAGAAGTATATCAAGAACTTTAATTCCATATGTGCACCGTTAACTGAATTGACACGTAAAGGACATCCAGATCGCATTACATGGACTCCACAATGTGAAATGACTTACCAAGAATTGAAGGAAAAGCTCACAAGTAAACCCATTTTGAAATTACCTGACTTAAGTCAAGAATTCATAGTAAGGACGGATGCAAGTAATATTGGGTTAGGTGCAACTTTACTACAGAAATCAGATGCATTGGATGGGGAATTAAGCCCAGTGGCATATGCTAGCAGAAAGTTGAATAAAGCTGAAATCAACTACTCAACTAGCGAAAAAGAATGTCTTGCAGTAATATGGGCAATAAAGAAATTCAATATTTATCTATATGGGAAGGCATTTAAGTTGCAAACTGACCACAAACCTTTATCGTTTTTAGCACAGGCTAAGCATGAGAACTCTAGGTTACTCCGATGGTCTTTGCTTCTGGCTCCATATAATTTTAGCATTGAATATATATCTGGAAAAACCAATCTGGGAGCGGATTTTTTAAGCCGCCATCCGTGTGATGAGAATCACCGTAAACCCCAGAAATAATAATAAATTTCTCTATGTGTATATAGAATAAAGGACTGACATATAATGTCTGTTTTAAGAGGGGAGGTGTCATGAAATATTCTAATCCACATATATAAATTATTAGGTAAATATGAAGCCTAACAAATAAAATTAATAAAGAGAAGAGCAATGGTAAAATGACAGTGCTGTCACAAGGAATGTACTCGAAATTCCCCTTGTTTTCTGCTTCGTCTGCAAATTGTAACGCTTTCACGTTGATATAAAAGCTTACTGTATTATTACCCGCTTTCTTCAATGAAACGTGTGCTGTATTTCTTGGAAAAGCATTGAGAGGCCCTGCGTAATGACCTAAATTAATCCTAACATTAATTATATTACGTTACCAAAACGAACGAACAGATGGACAAAAGGATAGCGAGAAGGGAGAGGCAGAAAGCCGAACACTAAACACGCTTCGCGCGATACGCAAATGCTGCCATCACGCGTGTAAGTCTACATGCACTAATTTTTTTTCAGACGGACAGTGATAAAATACACTACCCTTTCCCAGAGTTAGGTTTATAAATCATAACAGACTCTTATTAGGAAAGATAACAATAGATGGGTTTACGGTTGAAAACATAACAGTACCCAGACAGCATATCTTCGAACCAGGAGGTAGAAAATACATATTTTGAACGCAGCCACGTAGCTCTTTTAAAGTGGGAAAATTGGGTTCCTTAGGGCTTGCTGACAAATAATATGTAAAACGTTACGCAAATAGTCCAGGAATTAATAAATTATACCCAAAATAAAATAGTGAGGCTGCCTGACAGCATGAAATCATTTCTGCTCATAAAATTTTTTATAACGTGTTTGAAAAAATTTACGTTACAGAAATAGCCTACCATGTAAACTCCAAATTGATTGGAGCGCAACAAATGAAAGCCTAACCACGATTGGTCGGGCTATAAATACTATCTTGGTTGTTGGGGGGAGACGGGAAAAGATAACATTTTTTCAAACACTTGTCGAAACGTGGCTCATTGGCCAGTCTCGCTGATATACACACTTGGGAGCGTTAGTTCGAGACCACTTGTTTAAATGATCTTGATAAAGCATCAGTGCGTTGAAGCCAGCTAAAATTTTGCTCAATAAAAGCCTGGAAGATAAGCAGATGGAAATTTGTGCCAGTTTGTGCCAGAATTCATTGCTAATCAACGTATCTGTGTTATTCGTATGAATTGTGGGACAGTGGTCTTGATGGTACTGAGCAGCACCTGGTCAGAGCTTTGCTGAATCCAGAGTCGGACAGCATACTCCTTGGTCTTTTTAGCTATCAGTGAGGTGTCTCCTGAGCCCAGAGGAGAATTCGAGCAGAGGAGTCCTTTCCTGCCGCCATCACGCCAGATAAGCGAATTGGCCAGCTGAGCTCAACATTATGTCCCCTCATCTTGAACTGACTTTTTAAAATTAACATTAAGAGGGGAATTTACTTGTCTTAAAATCAGGAACTGTGAACATCTCCAATACTAGTCCCTAAAGACAAACTATTGAAGTCATGATGACAAATACCAACAGAGCTTGAACAAAACAAAACCAGTATTACCTCATTTTACCACTACACAACTGACACACATAGAACATTTGTAATAATATATGTCCCTACAATATTCATATTAAATACATTCTGTACATAACTTGTAATTTAAATTGATTGTGATTCCTGGTTCCCTTGTAGTTGAATCAGGACACATATTCATTCATGCCAGTAATGAATACATATTGTTATTCGAAAGTTTATCAGTGACTCTTTTAAGATATCTTTGTAGAGTGTTATATGTATGTGAGTGTCACAGTGTTGTCAAGAGTAGTGGATTAAATTAAATTGTTTATCTGTCTGTTGTTGTGACTTACACTTCATCATACACATACCCTAGACACATAACGTAGCATCACACTATTCCAGAATAATTCTGACTGAGATATAGAGATATGTGGTAGCAAGTAAGGTTATCTATAATACACTACTCTTAATAGATATAGATACCTTCACAGCTGATCTCAGTCAGTACACTAAGTCCCCTATAAATATTTATAACATCCCACTTCACCACACCAACCTTGACGATAACTTTATAAGGTGGACGCCAAGTTTGGTGATGTAATCCTGGATCAATAATGTCACCTCGAATAGTTAATGGTAGAAACAAATCGAGATCTTGTGTTCACAGCAAAGAATGAAAAAAAAAAGAATACTTCTAGTATTTGGACACAGCTAGTTGCTAAAAATTGTTACTGATGATGATAATTGATTGATTGGTAAATCCTATCGGCTGGCCCTGTGGTGAGTGCCGATTTTGAAACAGCGCAACTTTCTGAATAAATCCGGTGCGGCGTCTGTCAAAAGTTAGATGTTGGTATTATTTCATATACTACACCCGTGGGCTGATAAATTGGAAAAAATATCTGTGAATTGATAGTCCAGTTAAACTTAATAGTTAAATGTTTATTTGTCTTTTAGCCAGTCCTGTTCACAACATGGACTTGGGACTCGCAAGCACGAAGAAGACAACATAAATCCCATCAGTAACTGGAGACAATAATAAAGAAAAACCTTTGGCCGCTCTGTCAGGTCTGCGAGATATAAACAAGACATTATTAAAAAAGTGCAACTATTCTATAAGTATACGGACGGGGACGAGACGATCTCTTTCCCTCTCCGGCAGTCCTGCTTAAAGTTAAAAAGCACACGGTGACTTTATTTACAACTCTACGGTCAGCTGTTCGCTCGCGCTGCGCTTTCAGGTTCGGACCATGGTATGCACTTTCCCGCCCCTCTGCGCGCGCATAAACGTTCAGCTCACACTGTCAACTATTGTTTAATTACTCCTACTCGCACTTACAAATATTGTCTTTCGTTAATAATTATTTTATTGTCGGCGCTTCTTAGTTTAGTCATAAGGTATAAACAATAGTCACTTACTATAAAACACAAAAGAAAATAAACGTGAATCCTATTCGGTCACTATAGTCACGCTTAACACTTAATCGGTCACTACCGTATCTTCTGGTGAGAGAAGCGGGTGATAAAATTATCATTCTAACTGCACCTCTGGCAAAGAAAAATAGTTATTTATTTCGATAGTTTTAACGCTAGAAATCACAGTGAATTATAATGGTAAACTTAACACATTAAATCACGTAAATCCTAATTTCTATTTACCACAAATCAGAAATGAAACAATCCCCACGAAATGCTATTAACACACTCCCATAATGGTTCTAGAATAACGAGCTTACATTATCCAAAATTCTGAGCGACAACTGATCAGTGAGTTTAAGGAACTGCTGTTTATATATGTGACAGGGGCTAGGTGTGGTTGAGGCGAACTTATGTCGATGTGGCTACCTCACACCAAAGACCCATGCACTAAGAAAATTTTTATTAAGGATCGTTTGACAGAGGTTGCAATTATTGGTTGCTTGCAACCCTCTCAGCAGCAGACTTAGCAATTCAAGCAACACAAAGCCTTATACAGATCAACATTTAATACTACCGAACACCCAGACAATGTTCGTAGACTTTAAGTCCTAGGCATTTTCTTGAACTAGACTTCAGCTTTCAAAGCTTGTTCTCTCTCCGCGACCGGCAATAAGAATCATACAGAATTTCACTTGACGCGGTAGCCTGGACGCTTCTCTTCTCTGATTGGCTGCTACTCCTTCAGCGGCATTACTAATGTTCTATTTTTAGATGTGACCTAAAAATGGCTGCCACATGCTTTGTTGTGGTAGAAGGTACAGAACAACCGACCAAATGGCGATGGCGCTGTCACATATATATTCATTGGCTCTCTGATCCCTAATGGTGTTAATTTCTCATTAACGTGCGAACTATCAGAATTGAGAAACTGTGGACCAGATGAAAAGTCCTCTGAGCCCGCCACCGTTTCTCTCGTCGAGCGCTGCTTGGCCGACATCAAAAGACCCTCGTCCCGATAACGGGATTTCTTTCAAAATCGCTCGCGTCTCGAGATGAAATGCTAATCGGCGTCAGAGATTTCTCTGAATCTGAAGATCAAAGGGTTAAGTGTTTACCTCACGTACGATCTGCCCGATGTCCGATTATTGGCAGATCCGCTCGCGTGAGAAACTTAGGTAAACAAATCAGAGCTCGCTGCCTGTCATGCTGGCATGTCGCGGAAGTTGGTAATATGTCTGTTTGTTTACATCTCAAGAAAAAGAGGCGTGGATTAAGTATGAGTAAACGCAGGGTGTTAATGCATGGCTTGCTAGCGAATTATAAAACTACGCCGAGGTCACGAAAGGCTGTCTGATACAGTGGCTATATTTCCATTATACGTCACAGTCATCAAGGCATGTAAGGAGAGAACAAGAAAGTAATCAGTGGGGTACTGGAAGATGAGACAGGTCTGTATTTCAGAGCTGGCATTTGCTGATGATGTTGCCCTGATTGCTAAATCAGAGGCACATCTCCAATCCAACCTGCAAGTCTGGAAGGAAGAGCTGGAGAAGAGAGGGATGATCATAAGCAGCTCTAAAACAAAATTCATGGTGATATCACGAGAAGAAAGAAGACATCAGATTAAGCTGGGAGAACAGGACATGGAGCAGGTCGACCACTTTAAATACCTCGGAGCTATTATAGACCGAAAGGGAGGCATAAAAGAAGAGTTGGCCACTCGAAAAGCAGCAGCTGGGAGACTTTTTCATGCCATAAATCGAGGATTCCACAGCAAGAGAGAGGTTGGTAAGAAAACGAAGATGGCTGTATACTGCTACACCTATGTCCCAGTCTTGACATATGGATGCGAGTCATGGGCAATGACTACAACCCACAACAGCCAGATCCAAACCTCAGAAATGAGGTATCTGAGGAAGGTGGTTGAAATAACAAGAAGAGACATGGTCCGCAACCAGACGATACGTCAAGGCCTAAAATCTCACCTCCTGCAGACCCAAGTAGAACAGTCCCAACTAAGATGGTTTTGCCATGTCTGCAGAATTGGAGAAGATCGGCCACCACGACAAGCATGGGAAACAAAGAGCCAGGGATCCAGACCCCCAGGACGACCCAAAGTCCGCTGGGAGGACAACATTAGACAATCTTTGAAGGACCGAGGACTAGAATGGAACCAGGCCAGGAGGAAGGCAGCCGATAGGATAGTCTGGCGCTCTCTCTTCCAAACCTCTACACCTCACGGCAGGAGGGGAACAACTAAGTAAGTTAGTGAAAGTAACGATAGTAGCAGCAGTAGAAGTAGTATTGGTAGTAGTAGTAGCAGTAATAGCAGTAGTAATAGTTGTAGCAATGGCGAACGTCACAGTGTATTAGTAGTAGCAGTAGTAGAAGCAGTAGTGGTAACAATAGTACAAGTGACAGTAGCAGCAGCATTAGTTGCAGTAGTAGCAATAGTGGTAGCAGTCGTAGCAGTAGTGAAAGTAACACTGCTTTAGTATTAGCAGCAGTAGTAGTAGTAATAATATTAGTAGTAGTGAAAGTAACAGTAGCTGTTTTAGTAACAGTATAAAAAGTAAGAGGAAATGTTTTAGTAACAGTAGCAAAAGTAACATTACCTGGTTTTGTAACTGTATCAAAAGTAACATCATCTGTTTTAGTAGCAGTATCAAAAGTAATATCAGCTGTTTTAGTAGCAGTATCAAAAGTAACTTCAGCGGTTTTAGTAGCAGTATCAAAAGTAACATCAGCTGTTTTAGTTTCAGTATCAAAAGCAACATCATCTGTTTTAGTAGCAGAAAAAATAACATCATCTGTTTTAGTAGCAGTAGCAAAAGTAACATCATCTGTGTTAAAAGTAACATCAGCTATTTCAGTAGCAGTGTCAAAAGTAACATCAGCTGTTTTAGTAACAGTAGCTAAAGTAACATCAGCTGTGTTGATAGCAGTATCAAAAGTAACATCAGCTGTTTTAGTAGCAGTGTCAAAAGTAACATCAGCTGTTTATGTAGCAGTAGTAAAAGTAACATCAGCTGTTTTAGTAGCAGTAGATAAAATAACATTAGCTCTTTTAGTAACATTAGTAAAAGTAACATCAGCTGTTTTAGTAGCAGTAGACAGTAACATTAGCTGTTTTAGTAACAGTAGACAAAGTAACATTAGCTGTTTTAGTAGCAGTAGCCAAAAATTAACATCAAATGTTTTGGTAGCTGTAGTAAAAGTAACATTAGCTGTTTTAGTGGCAGTAGTAAAAGTAACATCAGCTGTTTTAGTGCAGTTGTAAAAGTAACATCAGCTGTTTTAGTAGATGTAGTAAAAGTAACATCAGCTGTTTCAGTTGTGTTGTAAAAGTAATATCAGCTGTTTTAGTAGGAGTTGCACTGTATTAAACTGTATCCAGTTCTGGACTGATAACTTAGTGGACGTGGATTACAACAAGAGAATGGAAGAATTATAATGAGGGAGAGTCGGTGTTAGGAGAACAAGCGACAAAGAGTACACAATATAGAAATGATTGCTCCGATATTACTCAAGCAACAAAACATCGCAATTGTGTGCTAACGTTCAAGTTCTGTAAATAAAGTTCTTAGCTGTAGAAGGAGGAGGGACAAGCAACAGGGTTTTTATTTCTAAAAACAGGTACCGTAGTCCCAGAGCAGAAACTGCCGTAGGGGAGTGAAGTGTTAGAGATTTCACTGTACTAGGTCCAGCTTTTTTTGTTTTTAGAAGGAATGACCAGTTGCCTTCCCTAACTCACGACCAAGGTGAGGTCCTCATTTACACCTGGGTAGATCGGAACAGACGCTGCCAGGTATCAGTTCCAGAACCAGGTAACTGTGCCGGGGGTGGAAAGCGATTATACATGCTTTATTTGTTTCTGTCAACTTTGCCGTGAAGAGTTGTGAGGAGCTAAGCGGGGGATTCCTGGTGGTCCCATGCTCTATTATGAGTTAAGAGGGTAAAGAATAAGAAGCAGGAGGAGTGAAGGAAGAGGGAAGAAAAGAGGAGTGAAGTAAGAGGGACGAAAACGGGAGTAGGAGAAGAGGGACGAAAAGAGGAGTAGACGATGAGGGACGAAACTAGGAATAGAAGAAGAGAAAGAACGAAACCCTACTGAAAGAAAAAACGCAAAAGTTATGTACAAGGAACTGCCTTCCTGTTACAGGAAGACTAATAAAAAAATCATCAGCATATCTCATCTTTCCGTCCATCTTGTTTTCTTTGTCTCCGTTATCATGTTGCTTCCAGCTGACCTTTTATCTTCACTGTAATCCAGGCATATCGATCGCTTTGTTCCAGTGTTATCTTAACCAAACTTTGAATGACTAAGTTCAGCCGAATCTCCTCCACCCCAGCCAAATGTCCTCCACCCCAGTCAAATGTCCTCCGCCCCAGTCAAATCGTCCCTCCGTTGTCGCAGGTTTTGTTAGAGATAGAAGGAAGATGTGTCTACTGCACATAGGCCTGTGACAGCAGTGTTCACAAGATGTTACATAGTGTTGAGTAAGTGAGTTTACAGAAGGCCACCGGTTGATGTCACTGATGCTCTTACCTTTCAAATTACCAACTGTTGTATTTTTCCAGTACCCAGTTAAACTCTTTCTTACCCAGCCTCTCTTTTAAAATATTAGTAGTAGTAGTAGTCAACAAGTAATTCAAGGATAGATTGTAGATTGCCTGAACAGAATATACAATATAGTAACTCATCTCAGAATGGTTGTAATTTACGAAATGTACAGAAATATCTTAATACAGAATAAATCAATACATGTTATCATGTTGTTGGAAACAAATACCAGAAGATATATAAAGTTATGATATTATTATTACTCTATGAGGAATTAAGAATACTGTCAGTGTCTTTGGTTCAGATAAAAGGTTATATTCCTCACTGACGGAGAGTTAATTCTTTTGGCTATTTCTTTGAAAACTGAACTCTGACCTTGGCCAGGTGTTTATGTTAAATTAGCTTGCAGCCACTTGGACTTCTATAGGGAATCTCTGTAGTTAGAAATTATATATATATATATATATATATATATATATATATATATATATATATATATATATATATATATATATATATATATATATATATATATATATATATATATATATATGTACAGTACTTTGCAAAAAAAAATGGCAGTCATATTGCTCAGCTAAATAAGCTGAAATCTAATTAAATATGCATGTTCTGCCCCAAATTTGCACTCCACTTAAGTGAGCAAACACTACCAAAAGTAAACAAAAAAATTAGCGTAGAGTAACGTCCCTTGATATAAGAGCAGACGACAAATTCTAATGCTAGTGGCAGAAAATGGATACAAAGTCAAAGTGTATGTTAATTTCACAGCTTTGGAATGAAGGAAATCAAACATGTTCCAACATTTCTAAAACCTTGAACATTCCTGAGCGGACTGTCTACAGAGTTGTGAGTAAATTAAAAGCAGGTAATGGAATCGAGCGAAAAGAAGGTAGTGGGAGGCCAAGAATTGTGGTCACAAAGGACCATCGGTGTCTCGCCCAAATCGTTCGGGCTGGGCCAATGAAGAGTGTAGAAAACATACGGCAGCGCTTGATCGAGTGGGGAAGCCCAGAGGTATCTAATGCTATTGTCAACCGGGAGCTACACAGGATGAATTACACAAAAAAGCGGGTAATTTCGTCACCATTGCTCACAGAGACTCACAAACAGATGCGCTTGAACTGGTGCCACGAACACCAAAATTTGTCATGGGACAATGTGATTTTTTCAGATGAATGTTCTCTTTGGTCTTATCCTGCTCAAATAAATATTTGGACGAAAGGCTCTGTAACGCCTGTGTACCAGCGACCGAAACATACCTAGAAATTCCATCTTTGGAGAGAGGTGTCAGCAAGAGGTGCCACCCCACTGTGTGTTTTCACAGGAATTCTCACGAAAGAAAGGTACATCGACATACTAGAGGGACACCTTCTGCCATTTATGCAGGTCATGTACCCCGATGGGTGCACATTTCAAGATGACAATGACCCAAATCATACAGCTCATACCCCCAAAGCATGGCTGCAAGAGAAGAATGTGATAGTGCTGAAGTGGCCCAGCAACAGTCCCGATCAAAACCCAATTGAAAACGTTTGGGCACTACTCAAGAATCATTTTAAAAAAGAGTGGACTCAGAGACGTTGATCAATTGAAGAAGGTAGCTGAAAAATACTGGGACAGTCGGACTCTAAATTACCTACAAACATTTGTGGGAAGTATGCCTCGCCGCATCCAGGCTTGCCTTGCTGGAGAAGGCAACATTTTATTGTACTGAAACCACTGTTAATAGATAGGGGAGATACCAATCTTCCTCTGAACATACAGTTTTTATTATTATTTGCTTCTATGAGTGTGCTGCGTTGCGAAAATATGACTGCCATTTTTTTTGCAAAGTACTATACATACATACATACATACATACATACATACATACATACATACATACATACATACATACATACATACATACATACATACATACATACATACATACATACATACATACATACATACATACATACATACATACATACATACGTACATACATACATACATACATACATACACACATACACACACACACACACACACATACACACATACACACATACACACATACACACATACATACATACATACATACATACATACATACATACATACATACATACATACATACATACATACATACATACATATACCCATACCCACCACAAAAAATATTTATAGAATGTGTGATTCCTATATACATATATTGGGATTCTCGCCGGTGCTACGGAGTTCGTGCACTGTGCTTAGATCCTCCTTGTGTGATCTAAGGGAGGAAATCGGAGCACTGATAGAGTTGTCTGTGTACAATAAAGATAGTCCTTAACAACCAAACCAAAACTAGCTCTTTGTTATAATATTTCACAGTCAGCGCTGTATAACCAGCTTTGTTATAATATTTCACAGTCAGCGCTGTATAACCAGCTTTGTTATAATATTTCACAGTCAGCGCTGTATAACCCAGCTTTGTTATAATATTTCACAGTCAGCGCTGTATAACCCAGCTATGTTATAATATTTCAGTCAGCGCTGTATAACCCAGCTATGTTATAATATTTCACAGTCAGCGCTGTATAACCCAGCAGCAGTTGTTTAAGTTGAGATATATCTTTTGAAACCAACGGGCTGATCACCCGTTTGCCAGTCACTTCGATTACGGAAACAACAGCAAATGGATTGATTTGCCGTTGCCCTAAAGACGCCAATAGGCGTGATGGGAAACAATGGCAAAGAAAACCTATCTGCTGTTGCCCTAAGACGCCACTAGGCGTAATGGCCACTGACTGCTTTGACGGTCGGTGGCTAAGGACGGAAGAAGAAGAAGAAGAAGATATCTTTTGAAGCGCGTTCTCAGAGCACGTGACAGGATTTGTAGCGTCATTTACCACCAGTCACGTGGTGTTGTTCATCTTAATGTGTGCCATGTGGCGTGATTTGATTGTCTGAGTGTTACTGAGAACACGTGCGAAGGTTTATTTGATATACTACCAAGATCACGTGGTGTCGTTTATTATGGCACAGTCAGCATTATTTATAGCTATTGGTGCATAGAGCGGCAGATTCTCTTAGTGGTGAGCGTGCTTGCCTTTCTAGGTAAAGTTACCAGGTTCTGGCATGGAAATACGACAAAGTCACATTCCAGTCTTTCCAGTTATAAATGGGTACCTGATTCTGTTCTTGAGTTAGGAAAGACAAAGGCAGCGACGTAGGGCACTGGTCACCATACCACAAATATTACCTCTGAGAAAGTGATTCCTCTTCAACAAAGGGAAATTCGTTCACAAAATCCTGTCACAGAATGCTCGAAAGCAGGGATCAGCAACAAGTTGACCCCAATCTACCGGTAGATCCCAGTTTATGATTTGGTAGATCTTTAGGCGACTGCGAAAAAAAGACTATTTATACTAGGGAAATTTCAGACTAACCTCTCCCTCCGGCATTTAAAATCGCGGTGTCCAGGGGATCAAATTTACCGTATTGCCAATGACAACTATAAGAACTGGGTACTCAAATACGTTCGTGAACTGCATGAGATAGTCACTCCTTCTAAGGTTCATTATTATGTATGTGTGGGTGATTCTATCTATCTATCTATCTATCTATCTATCTATCTATCTATCTATCTATCTATCTATCTATCTATCTATCTATCTATCTATCTATCTATCTATCTATCTATCTATATATATATATATATATATATATATATATATATATATATATATATATATATATATATATATATATATATATATATATATATATATGGGACCCAAAGATGCAGCAATAGAGAATGCAGTCAGCGACCAATAGCTTGACTGCTTGCATCAGAGTCAGCGAACCAGAGCTGACTAAGACCCTACTCCACCTCCACGTGGTGGTCCTGGAAACAGTCTGCATCACTGCAGTCTGACTGAGAGAGTAGGGATCGCAGAGGGAAGGCAAACCCGGTCCCAAAAACTGCCGTGCTGAAGTCGGATGTGTCGACCGAAAGGTGCAGATATCACAGCTCCGGCGTAAACAGACACAACGCAGCCAACATCCTTTTCAGGACGAACGAGGAAGAAGAAGAAGAAGAATATATATATATATATATATATATATATATATATATATATATATATATATATATATATATATATATATATTAATATATATATATATATTACTGTATAGGGGTCGTCCACATATAACGTCACGCACATTTTGTCATTTTTAACTCCCCTCCCCCCTCTCCCCACTTTGTCACACTTCGTCACAAAAGTCCAGACGACTCTTTGTGTGACGTCACAAATTTCTTAAACTACCTCCCCCCACCTCCACCCCCTTTCTTAGTTTAAAGAAATATTGTTTCATTAATCCAGTCTTTACCAATGTCTTTCCTTTCATGTGCCCAACACGAGACAGGGTCAAACCTTTGCCCTATCCGGCTAATGGCTTTCGCAATTTATACTACATAAAAAAAATTATGATAAAATAAATAAATAATTGTTAACGTTCATCGCAGTCCTAATACCTACAATTCACTAAACGTCTGTTTCTTTGATCTCATCTGACATGTTGTCGGGATGGTTTTAACTTTTTTTTTTATTTTTTTATTAATGTGTTTGCTACTTTTCTTTTTAGCACGCCCCTTTCAACCATCTACCATGTACATGGAGTTGTTGGTTATATCAGGACGTGTTTCCTTTATTGTAATATGTTTTTGTTTGTATTTATTTTATACTATATTATCTCTAGTTGGTATTTTTCCTTTTGTAGTTATAGTTCAAAATGGTTTTTTAAAATCCAAAATATGCTATTTTCTAAGCTAGTATGTTTTTAATTTTCACTGGATGGTTTATTTGGTTAATCTGTATGTATCTGGGGGGAGTCTTTCACCAGTTTGGACTACTGGCTCGGATCCTTATTTATTTTTTATATGTTAGCTTTAGTTTTTGTAATATTTAACTTGCTACTGCTTTATTTATTTATTTTTAAAATCTAATTTTTATCAACAGTACAGTTTATTTAGTCTGCATTTTCTTGTTTAAGGTGTGTACTGTATAACAGGGAGCCGCGGTGGCGCAGTGGTTAGTGCACTGTCTTCCTAGCTCAGTGGTCCATGGTTCGATCTCCAGTTGAGGTGGGATTTCTTAGACCGCAAACGGCTCTGGGGTCGACCCAGACTCAGGATTTAGGTACCAGAGCAACTCTGGGAAGGTTAAGGCGGCCGGCGTGATGCCGATTAGTCAAGAAAATATGTGCCTAACACCATATTCCCAATATGCCTCAATAGGCGTGTAACGGGATCCCTAACCTTTACCTTACTGTATTACAGGAAATCTGTTGATAGCATTACAATGCATTCCTTGTTCCAGAGCTCCCTTAGGTTTTATTGTTCTTTAATTGAGGATCCTAAGCTTCTCGTTCTTTTGCAGCCAACACCAAGTTGAAGACTCCTTGCTATTATCTACATTGTAGATTTAGACTTTTCCTGTAGCTTTCCTGTCATTCCAAAACACTTTGTATTGAAGTCATGAGTTTCAGTTTCTCCGGCTTGCCTTGCATTAATAGGATCATCACATCTGGTTCCAAGCTAGGAGAAAAAAGCGCCAACCAAGCAGGCTCTCCAAATATGCAGAGCTATAATACCGGGCTCTGGTTCTGGGCTCTCACAAGGAATAGTCATGCCCTGTACAGAGCCACTTCTCAACTGTCATGGGTCCATAGTGAGATCCTCCTGCATGCAGCCAACCAGGTAAAAGCCAGAACTACGTCTTGGGCTTAAGTGACTCCTCCAAGCTTAGTGTGCACTGCTGAGTTCTCAACATGTTTCACCACAGGGTAAAAGGGGCTGGCCAAAGATGGCTGGAGAAGAGAACCGGAGATAGAAGTGAAAATGATGAAGACGACGAGTAAAGTACGTGAGCTGATGACACGTGACAGAAGGAAGATTAACCACATTATATATACGTGTGTGTGTGTGTATATATATATATATATATATATATATATATATATATATATATATATATATATATATATATATATATATATATATATATAATAGTTTTGTTTTTGTATCCATTACAACGCCTCACATTATTTTTCCAGCATCCATTTCCACACATCTTTTACAATTTCCGCACGTCACATTAAAAACCAAATCCTGCTCAGATTTCTCGAAAGCTTTGAACATTTTTTTTTCAAAACCGTTAAAAGAAAAAAATCAATTTGGCTGCACCGAAACCATCCACGTGATGGTTTCAATCTCAAATCCATTTTTACGTTCTCGTGTCTGGAAAGTAAATCCGCATTTGATCGCTTCAGTATGATTGGATAGAGGTCTGCATTATGATTGGATAGAGGTCTGCATTAGCGTTTGTCAGCGACTCTGTCAAGGATTTGTAGTTATTGTATTATTCAGTACATAAATCTCTGGTTAAGAGTTGGCTACCCGAAGAGCAGTAGCTGGGAGAATTTGTCAAGCCATAAATCGAGGATTCCTCAGCAATAGAGAAGTTGGTAAGAAAACGAAGATGGCTGTATACCGCTCCACCTATGTCACAGTCTTGACGTATGGATGCGAGTCATGGGCAATGACTACAAACCACAAAAGCCAGATCCAAACTTCAGAGATGAGGTATCTGAAAAAGGTGGCAGAAGTGACAAGAAGAGACATGGTCCGCACCCAGACGATACGTCAAGGCCTAAAAACCCAACCCCTGCAGACGCAAGCAGAACAGTCCCAACTAAGATGGTTTGACCATGTCTGCAGAATGGGAGAAGATCGGCTACCACGACAAGCATGGAAAACTAAGAGCCATGAATCCCGACCTCCGGGACGACCCAGAGTCCGCTAGGAGGACAACATTAGACAATCTTTCAAGGACAGAGGACTAGAATGGAACCAGGTCAAGTGGAAGACAGCCGATATGATAGAATGGCGCTCTCTCTCTCTCTCTCTCTCTCTCTCTCTCTCTTCGAAACGTCTAAACCTCATGGTAGAAGAGGAACGACTAAGTAATATTAACAAATAAAACGGTATTGAATCAGTTTTACAAATTAACGGTACACGGGAAATTTGTAATTTATGAAACGTATTACTCGTGTTAGCTGTCCATTGCATTCTTGTTTTTCTTGTGTTCAACCACACTTCTTGTGACCACAAGGGATTTTCTTTAATGATAAACCGTCACATTATCTGGCGCTCTAATTGCTGGATCAGCGAAGAGTAAGACACAAGAAAGCCTACAAAGAAGATAGATCGAGGGGAGTGTATGAGGCTATTATGTGGCGATGTCTGACTGTTATACAAGCCGCCCATTAATAAAAATGTCAACGACTTTTAATGGCATCACTGGTAGAATAAAGGGTTAATAGAAATATTCGACACTTTCCCTATTAAACATTAACATCGATTCTAGATACGGAAACACACGAAAAATAAAAGAAATCAAACTCCATAATTCTCGCAGTTTGTACGTCGGTCACATCTAAGGGGTGCAACTGTGGTCGAAAGTTAGACATTAATTGTATTGTTTCCCTTATATGTACTCTCCCAAAAATAGTCACACTCAACGAAGAAAAGTCGGTGAATTGTGCAACACAAAGCGAGTGACAGTGATATATGAATAAAATGTAAGTTTTTGATTGTAGAACCCAGTTTCATTCCGGAAACGGATTTAACGTATCATTTTTTTTTTTAAAATAACCTTTAAATGTAAGTTTTTGATTGTTTCTTCAAGATAACATTTTAATTTAAAGTATTGCAGACTTATTGTTGGAGCTACTCGCTGGAAATGAAACGGTTTATTGGAGCATAGATACCATGATTTCCGATGATCCCAAAGACGCAGTTGATTTCCCAACCGAGTTCCTTAACGAGCAGTGCCCATCAGGAATGCCACCGCATTTGCTGAAATTAAAGGTTGCTGCATGTATCATGCTATTGCGAAATCTGAACACAAAAAACAGACTATTGAATGGCAAGCGTATGGTCATAAAAGTCTTGCATCGGAATTCCATTGATGAAGAAATTATCACTGACAGTAATAAGGGAGAACGAGTCTTACTTCCTCGAATTGACTTAGAACCGACCGAGCGCAGTTTGCCATTTAGGATGCGACGTCGTCAATTCCCAGTGATTTTAGCATTTGCAATGACGATCAATAAGGCGCAAGGACAATCACGTAGGAGTTTTTCTTCCTGAACCTGTTTTCGGACACAGCCAGCTCTATGTCGCCCTCACCCGAGGAACAAATCATGAAAACTTGAAAGTTTTTGTTAAAAACACTTTTTATCAGGGAACATTCTTTGAAACAAATCCACGCACTTTCACAAAAAATGTTGTCATCAAATAACTTTTATATTGAATTAAAAAATATTTTAAAAATATATTACAGTTTTTGATTTACTTCCGTCATTATTGACGGGTTATTGCTAGTTAGTATTAATCCTGTTAGAAAGGTAAAGAAATAAAGATCTTTCAATCGGTGTGTCTATCTATCTATCTATCTATCTATCTATCTATCTATCTATCTATCTATCTATCTATCTATCTATCTATCTATCTATCTATCTATCTATCTATCTGTCTGTCTGTCTGTCTGTCTGTCTGTCTGTCTGTCTGTCTGTCTGTCTGTCTGTCTGTCTGTCTGTCTGTCTGTCTGTCTGTCTGTCTATCTATCTATCTATCTATCTTTGGCTGTCTGTCTGTCTGTCCGCCCGTCCGTCCGTCCGCCCGCCCGCCCGCCCAGCCATCCATCCATCCATCTAATATTCCTGCCTCTCTGCCTATTTTAACAAATGCTTTCCCCTAAGCCATTTGTCCTCTGCGTAACGCTAATTATAACGACAGAGTGGAAGACTAAAAAAAAAATTAAGCAGCTGATAAATAAATGAAAACATAACTAATACAGATGACTTCCACGAAACATGAAGACATTTTAAAAGCGAGTTACTGACAGATATTAAATTAACTTCGCCATCTTGGCAATCGATCACTCGCTTCCGGTATCGGTGTATCCGGTGCGACTATAAATGGATTCTGGGAAACTGGGTAAAATATGGAAACACGCAAGTAACTAGAATAGCAAGGTCTGCTATTGGTTGTCGATTGAAGATGGCGGCAAAGTAGCAACGTATGAACAGATATACGAGGTTTTTTTTCAAAAGAAAATATATGGGACGGGGAAAAACAGAACTTGAACTGGATGAGGTAGGAAACCGTACATAAAAATATTTGCAGGCATACTAGTGAAAAATTAGGGCGTAGAAAACTAGAGTACATAAATGTAACAGAATTGATAGACTTATCGGGAAATTGAACCCAGTACCAGCCTAAAAGCGTCCTTGCCTTGCAAAAGATGGGAATCGTTTTTAACAATACTACCAACTTAGCACTAAGCAGAGGAAGCCGGCAGGCTGGCATACAATTAGATAGGCAGACTGACGGGTAGTTGTTAAATTGAATGACTAGTTAACTAAACCGTCTTTCTCGACACCGGTAAATCTTACATGTTAACCAAACTGTCTTTCTCGACACGGGTTAATCTTGCATGTTTACAAGCGCCGATTTTCTCGTGTCAACCGAATATTTCATGTTTACCACGCCGTCTTTCTGGATTAACCTAATCTTACATGTTAACCAAACCGTCTTTCTCGACACAGGCTTATTTTACAAGTTAACCGTTTTTCTTGACACAGGTTAATCTTACATGTTAACCAAATCGTCTTTCTCGACACAGGTTAATCTTACATGTTAACTATACCATCTTTCTCGACTAGCCTAATCTTTCATGTTAACCAGACAGTCTTTCTCAAACCAGCCTAATCTTTCATGTTAACCAAACCGTCTTTCTCGACACATGTTAATCTTACATATTACCCAAACCGTCTTTCTCGACACATGTTAATCTTACATATTACCCAAACCGTCTTACTCGATGTGGTGAGTTTTGATGTTATTTATTGTTGTTGTTATGTTTACATAGTGTACTGAATGAGGTCGGCTGTGAAGGTCCCTGAGGATAACAGTTTATGTGAGTTTACAGAGTACCTTGCTACTACCACCTACGACCTCAATCAGACTTATTCTGACTAGTATGTCTGATAGCTACGTCTAATGTCTAGGGTAATGAAATGTGGTGTGCTGGTAACTAAATACACAAACACACACACACAAACACTAATATTAATATCTATTATCAAGTCAATTAACACTGTGTTTTAAATTTAGAAATTACAATTTTTTAAATTTATTTTGTCCTGAACAAAGATTTTTCTTATGGTCAGGACTTTTAAAACAATATGAATCAATTTCATTAGAATTACATATAATTGAGTAAACACATGAAAGACTTGTACATATACATAATTTAAATTTGCTAATATTGGTACTAAACTAAAAGTCTTTAGGAACTAGTGCTGGATGTCGGGTCGGGGTATTTGCATCATACCGATGTCTTTAGTTAACAGTGTTCATTTGCTCCTTAAACAGAATTAATGGTAGGACAAGTCTCTTAATACACAATGGAGTTTCTATTATATTATATTCGTTGATGAATCTCAGCAGGCCAGGTCTTTAATACTTAACTGGCCTGTGACGATTGAAGAAAGTAGTTCCTTAGGCCCACTCCTCACTTGCTCCGAGGTAATATAGTAGGCATCTCATTTCATACAATGGTGTATTCGTCAGAACATCTGGCACTAGCACAGTGCCAGACAAAGAAACTCTGAAACCATAAAATTAGGCTATGTCTTAACATACTACCTAATCCACCATGTTTACAAGCATTAATACATTTAAAAAAAAGACATGGTCAGATCTCTCTGACCGACCCAGCAAATCTACATCAATGCTGTTATCAAGTGGCACTAGTTTCCCTTTCCTCTCTGTCGTAAATTTATTTTGATAGAAAAGAGCCTAGAAATAGTAGTCCGTTTTAGAGTGTAGAATGATGATGAAAACTCAGTGATAGAAATGTATAGATTAAATATGATGCTCCACAGAGTGCTGGAGGAGAGTAAAGACAGACGTATTTACGACAAATCGTTTCTCTCAATCTTCTCTTCCACTCTCCTGGTCAAACAATTATTTGCCAGTTTTCCAGACACACACGTCTGCGCTCACACCGATTTGTTGCTTCAAGCACTCAGACAACGTGGATACAGCTATATTAAACAAATAGGGAATGTTTGGGCTTTTGGGTATTCCAACACAGTCCGATATATGTTTATGATGTTTATTTATCTAAAAGATTAAATCACAAAAAAACAATATCAAGTGTTACATAAAATTATCATAAGTACAGAAAAAAATGCAAATATCAAGGTAGGGAGGGGGTGAAGAAGATTGGTATCGACTAAGCCCTTCCCGCTTGTATTAGACAAAGATAAACCCAGTCTCAAGATAGATAGTTATCAGGAGCATAGGAAATGTAACCCAACAGTGAATTTAATTACTCTGAAAGAGGTGTTACAAAATTAGTTATGGTGGTAGACAAAAATTACTGTTATCCCAACTGGTGTCTTCCCTTTACTAAGCAAAGAAAAAAAAGGGGGGGGGGATGAAACAGAGTTAACAAATTATCCCACTAAAGGAACAAAGCCGGGTATACAGAAAACGTATTACCCGGTAGGCAAGTTAACAAATGATTTTTGCAAAAAAAATAAATCTCCTGTCATTCATGCACACTGTGAGGATCCACACTCATATACACCACACACTTACCGAATTGCAGCATCAGACAATCCCTTAGAATGATAAACACAATAATTAACTCTTGACGTATGACAACTGTCTAGTCCTTCTATGTCCCGCCCCAGATAATGCGAGGATTCACTGAGAGCAAATATTCCCGCTTATCGCCGGACTTGAAGTTCTAAGAGTTCTTGTGTTTTATTATAAAGAAACGAGTCTATGGGATGGCACTGACGCAGTTCGACATAGGGGTGAAAAAATGAGGTGATGGTATAATCCTTCACTGCGTGATGATAGCCACTGACCGGGAAAGTTTTTAATCCAGTGAGGAAAAACTAGGCTCGGTCACATTCAGGTAAATCGGTAATCTCTCACAATAGAGCAGTATATAAACTATCGCTACTGGCACTGTTCATCTTCCAGTTTATCTTACAGATTGTAAGTTAAATTTGATGATAATAATCAAATGATCTTGGGTAGGCTTTCTTTCATGTAATTATGTTAGCTAGGCCGTACCGGACCACCACAAGATTTACTTTTAAAAAATGTCTCATCAAACTGTCTGGAAGTTTAAGAACCGAGTATGGAAACTCTGAAAGATTTCGTTATTGCTGGGATTGCAAAAGGTGATCAATCTAGAGAAAAAGATAGAAAACCCATAACAACATAATCATACTTTAAAACAAGTAATCTTCTAAGCGCGCGATAAATTTCCCGTTAAGCCTATTATACACTCGAGTATTTAATTATGTATTTAATAAACACTGCGCGAGTTCTAGTGGTTAAATCACACATCTATAAATATAGGACTTAACTAAATTTATTAATTATAAATTCCTTCGCGACTTTAAAAGTTAATTTAAGCATCTATTATCTTTTGAAATAATATAATAGATAGATCATTATATTTACAACTGGAACTATTGAGATGGTTTAATTTAATAGGTTTAAATTAACACAAAATCCAATGAAATATAATGAATGAACTCGACCACTGATCACTTTACACAATATATATATATTACCGCTTTGCACAGAATAGAATTCACTGCAAATATGTATAAAATCCATGGGATGATCTAGCAAGATTTCCAATATCGCTAGTGCTTCTATCAAGTTCTGGCCAGCGAAAGATGAAGTGTATTTCTAAGTGATCTGTATATCTACAACTGGAATGCAAGATGAGTGGGACATGAGAACTTTGACAGCTTTTTTGATCTCATGACTTTGGGGGATCTGACCGCCAAATCCAAAGAGAGAAGCCGCCCCTGGCCTCTCGTATCTTCGTTCGCTGCTTGCGTCAGCTTTCCCCGTTCGCTCTGGCTGCGATCGGTTCCGTGCTTAACACCGAGATGCGAAATCGTTTCAGGGACCACTACTGTCTTTGATAGCGCCGATAGTCTCCCCTGAAATCCCTCAGTCTGTCTCTTTGATCTCGTGCCGCATACTAAATGAGTCCCGGTCGGTTCGCTCTGGCGAAACGAAAAGTTACAACAAATGTTCAGGGGTTCTGATGTTATGAAAAGCTAAAGGTCCCTTTAAATCATCCATCATATCAGGGAAAATTCACTTGTCGTTTGCACCGTGAAAGATGTACCATAGAGAAACTCATGATGGCGTCTGATACCGTCAATCAGAGCAAGACATTCCCTTTCAACTACGCTGTAGTTCCGTTCCGCTTTATTTAATTTCCGACTGCCATAGGCAACTGGAAATAGCATGTTTGGGTCACTGTCATCGGCTTGAAGCAGTGTTGACCCGATGCCCTGACCTGACGCGTCGACTCTCAGTACAAAAGGTTTCTTGAGGTCAGGCAACCTCAAAATGGGGTATGCAGACAACTGTCCTTTCAAAGTGCTATACGCGTGTTCGCACTTTTGATCCCATATGACTTTATCAGGACAACCTTTCTTTGTGAGGTCAGTCAGAGGTGCCGTCAGTCCGTTGAAGTTCTGGATGTACTTCTGATAGTATGCACATAGCGATATGAAGGAACGTACGTCTTTCTTCGTTCGGGGTCTTTTTGCTGCCACTATTTTCTCCACGTTCTTCTTAATAGGCCAACTGCATCCGTGAGAAATAGTGTGCCCCAGGAAGTCTAACTGTTCAAACCCGATGAGACATTTGCTAGGTCTGGCTGTGAGACCCGTTTCCTGTAGTCTCCTGAGGAGCATAGCAACCGTAGCAATATGTTCTTCATAGGTTTCCGATGCAATTAATATGTCATCCATGAAATTATGGATATGGGGACTTTGCAAAGGTTCTAGAAGCTTCCTCATCATCCTGGTGAACACTTCTGGTGCGTTATGCAAACCGAACGGCATCACGTTAAATGTGTAATGTCCTTCACTAGTGCTGAAAGCTAACAAAGGTTTAATTTCCTCCTTGACTGGTATCTGATAATAACCTTTACTGAGGTCAATCTTGGAGAAAATCTTTGCTTTGCTGAGCTTGGTGAACAACTCAGAAACAGTTTGGAGAGGTTCGGGCTGGAATTCCGTTACAGCGTTTAGCAACCGGTAATCAATGCACAGCCGAACTTCCTTATTGGGCTTCTGCAACAGCACTACACTCGAGCTGTAAGGAGATGTAGACTCACTGATAATTCCTGCCTGACGCAGCTTGTCTATTTCTCCGTGAAGTGCATCAGCTTTAGCGTACGGGATGGGGTAAACTCTGGTTCGAACAGGGGTCTCGTTTGTTAATTTCATATCAAATTCAATGAGATTTGTTCGACCAGGTACATCCGTTAAGACTGCACTGTACTGTTTTAGTAGAGCCCTGGTTTCTGTTTGTTGTTCTGGTGAGAGATTGTCGCCAAACTTGACATCTTTAAAGGATTCTGTGGGTTGCAATGGATACTCCATGCAACCATCATCATCTTCCCCGTCTTCCGTTGCTATGGCGACAGCCAGGAGATGCTCGGAGGATGGCACTGGTCTTTCCAAATATTTCTGAAGCAGATTTATGTGGAAGACCTTCTCCTTTCATTTGATGGAGATCTTGTAGTTGGTACGTGAGATCTTTTTACGGACGGTAAACGGTCCTTGCCATCCGATGCGAAGTTTATTGCTTCCGGTTAGAAGTAGCAATAGGACTTTCTCCCCTGGTTGTAGTTCTCTCTCTTTTGCAGCTTTGTTGTATCTTTTAGTAATTTTAGCGCGGGCTTTCTTAAAGTTGGTAGTAGCTAGATCCCATCCTAGCTTTAGCCTTTCCTTAAGCTCAGATACATACTTGCTTGCAGAGACGACTGTCTCGTCAGCCTTCTGGTCTGTCATGGACCGAAGTAAGGCTTCTAGTGGCCCCTTAATAGGTCTGCCAAATAAAAGTGTAGCTGGCGCAAAACCCGTAGACGCTTGGGGTACCTCTCGGTAGGCGAATAAGGCAGCCGATATATATAGGTCCCAGTCTTCCGGTTTCTCCTGACCCAGCTTACGTAACATCCTGGTGAGGGTACCGTTAAAACGTTCCACGAGCCCATTTCCGGCCGGATGGTAGGGACTTGTGTGGATATGTTTGGCCCTCAAGATCTTAAAGATCTCCTCCATTAACAGGCTACGGAATTGGGATCCATTGTCCGTCAAAACTTGTTGAGGGAATCCCAACCGTGTAAAAATTTGCACAAGGGCTTCTGCGACATGCTTGGAATTAGTGCATGGTAGCGGTACAGCTTCGGCCCACATAGTGCAAGTGTCGACTAAGGTCAGGATGAACCTGTTCCTTCTTTTGGTCCTTTCCAGGGGTCCAATGATGTCGACAGCAACCCGTTCAAATGGAGTACCCACTATTGGCATTTGCCCCATAGGTACTGGGGGTGTCAAGTGCTTGGGTGCTACCCGTTGGCACTGGGCGCAGGATTTCACGTACCTGACAATGTCAGAGTTCATTCCTGGCCACCAATAGTGGTTTTTTATTCGCTGAATAGTGGCGTTTTGTTCCATATGTCCGCTAAAGGGAAGAGAGTGCCCCATTTCTAAGATCTGGTTTCTGTACTGCGTCGGTACTAGGAGCTGGTTATTCCCCGTGTCCGGGTTGCCCGTTCTACGATACAATACACCATCCTTAGAAAAGATGTCTCCGTTGTGTCTGGGGTCCTTAGCCATGGGCAGTTTTTTAAAGCAGGGCGCCAGAGTAGGGTCCTTTTGTTGCGCCTCCTTCAGTTCAGTCGGCAACAAGTTTGGCGCAGGCTCCCTCTCCTTTTTGGCTTGCCCTCTTGTGGTTACCGCTGCCACAATCGGCTCCTTAGGTCTCCCAATGAACACATATCTACATCCCAAGATAACTGGGTAGATAGGATCATCCATTATGGCCGCTTTAATAACCCCTCTGACAAAATCAGAGTGTATTTCTACCAGTGCGATAGGAAGCGTCCTGGGTGCATCACTCCTGAAAACTCCACTAAGTTTGACGGTTTCCTCTGTCTCCTGACCGGGTTTGACTAGGTGCCTAGCGACAATACAATCAAAACTTAATCCAGTGTCAAAAAGACAAGTAGTAGAGGTACCGTTCAAAATTACAGTTCCTCGAGTTGAGGGTCGGTCCCCCTCAGGTTGAGAATCACTGACATTGACTCTACCTTTCGAGGCTGTATGCAAACATCCAATGCGGTTTGCACCGGTTTGTTTGCCCTGATCAGACGTTCCTGGTGTAGGGGTCTTCCCTTTTCCTTGACCTTGGTGGCCGTGCTGCCACGTAGGCTTGTTGGGTTGATCAGAATTGTTGTTGGGGGGGTATCGGGTTTTGTAGAATTTCGATTTTTCCTGGGGAGGTTTCTGGGTATTGTTATCTCGTTGGTTATAATGTTGAGAGGAAGTGGAAGAATAGGATGCCTGCTCTAGATTCTGTTTTCGAGATGGCTCATCTGTGGGTTTACGTTTTGTGCTGGGAAGTTCGGCCATTGCATTGCTATAGCGTTCGGCCTTATTGAGGATGTCCTCAAGCCTGACTGCGCCCTGTTCAGCCAAAAATCTACGGGTTTCGTTTGACAAAGTTGACTTTATCTGTTCCACAAGAACAAGTTCAAGTAGTCCTTCATATGTAAGAGGTAGGTCAGATAATTCAATGCACTTTGTCAGATAACCCGTGAGACGTGAAGAGAACTGGGGAAATGTTTCCGTGCTCTCTTTTCGGCTGTTTCTGAACAACTGCAGAAACTTTCGGGCAGTCATCTCAAACTGCTGTAGTAAGGCCTTCTTCAACATGTCGTAATCATGTTGATTCGGTCCCAGCTTTGTGTACACGTCATAAGCATTGCCTTTCAGTGACGTTGAAAGTTTGAGCGCCCAGCGGGTACTCTCTAACCCATAAAGATTCGCGAGTCTCTCGAATTTTTCTAGGTAGCTGTCAATTTTTTCGTTAGGGCTAGGAAAAGATTCTAAAGAAAATGACATAGCAGTTAATTGGGCAGATTGAGTACTGGAGAGGTCCATTGATTGAGACTGGGGCGAAGACGGCTCTCCGTTAGTCGAAGTAGAGGCGCCCCGACTCTCTAGAGCCTTAAGCGCCAGTTCATGTTGTCTTTCCTTGTCTCTCTCTCTCTGCGAGTTTCCATCTCTGCTTCAATTTTCTTCTGTTCCAAAAGACGTTCTGCCACTTCTTTCCTCTCAGCTTCGGCTCTCTGTTGCTCCGCGTCATATATTTCCAATTCCTGGTTGATAAACGCGTTTGCAGCTTCTGCATCTAATCCTGCCTCTTTCGCTTCCAGCCTCAAGATGGACCTCATCTTTATCCTCTCTGCCATTGTTAAAGAATAAGATGAAGTATGCCTAGAGAACTAGTAAGAAGAAACGCGAAGGGGAGGAACTCTGAACCGCTACGAGAAAAAAAAACACAAGTATAAATTTACCTGTGTTACCTCCTACCTGTACTGTGCAAACTTATCGCTGCTATTATCTGGTAATTAAGGCTCTAAACGCAAGCGACTATGCCACTAAATGGTAAGTTACACTGGAAAAGAATCTACTTTTACTAACAGTAGAGAAAAATTTATATTAAAACAATTTAAAAGGAAAAAAAAATTTTTTTTCCCTAAATTTTAAATCTCTGACAACAAACTCCGTCCCTAAAGTCAATTATTGAGATGAGACGTTGTTAACTTAATTTTTAAAAATCAGAACAATCCGTCTTTAGCTAAGCTCAACTCTTTTTAACTTCAAAAAACCCTTTAGTGACTGTAAAACAATCACGCAATCCCAGCAAATCTTATAAAGAAAAATATAATGTTTCTCTGCCAGAGAATAATTTAAATAACAACTATTTTTGTTTATCTGTACTTTCTACTGCTGTGGAGAGAAAACAACCTGTAAATATGCTGTGTGGACAACCCAAATACTTAAAGAACGTTTGTCTAGGGGTGTAATTATTTATTTATTTCCCTAATTCACAAAGACAGATCATTCACACTCTACCTAGTTAGACCCAGACTAAATCAGACTCAAAATATCTTTAACCCGGCAATGCGATTGCCTCAAATGTAGCTCAAGATCCCAGAACCAGCCCACAAATATGTGTGCATCAAATGTATCTCAAAATTATCCCGGCGAGCCAGCCAAATATTGTTAATTTATTTTGAGAGAAAAGAGCCTAGAAATAGTAGTCCGGTTTAGAGTGTAGAATGATGATGAAAACTCAGTGATAGAAATGTATAGATTAAATATGATGCTCCACAGAGTGCTGGAGGAGAGTAAAGACAGACGTATTTACGACAAATCGTTTCTCTCAATCTTCTCTTCCACTCTCCTGGTCAAACAATTATTTGCCAGTTTTCCAGACACACACGTCTGCGCTCACACCGATTTGTTGCTTCAAGCACTCAGACAACGTGGATACAGCTATATTAAACAAATAGGGAATGTTTGGGCTTTTGGGTATTCCAACACAGTCCGATATATGTTTATGATGTTTATTTATCTAAAAGATTAAATCACAAAAAAACAATATCAAGTGTTACATAAAATTATCATATACAGAAAAAAATAAGCAATACAAGGTAGGGAGAAAGATTGGTATTCGACTAAATCCGCAAATATCAAGGTAGGGAGCATAGGGGTGAAGAAGATTGGTATCGACTAATTTCCCACTGAGAGCAAATATTCCCGCTTATCGCCGGACTTGAAGTTCTAAGAGTTCTTGTGTTTTATTATAAAGAAACGAGTCTATGGGATGGCACTGACGCAGTTCGACATAGGGGTGAAAAATGAGGTGATGGTATAATCCTTCACTGCGTGATGATAGCCACTGACCGGGAAAGTTTTTAATCCAGTGAGGAAAAACTAGGCTCGGTCACATTCAGGTAAATCGGTAATCTCTCACAATAGAGCAGTATATAAACTATCGCTACTGGCACTGTTCATCTTCCAGTTTATCTTACAGATTGTAAGTTAAATTTGATGATAATAATCAAATGATCTTGGGTAGGCTTTCTTTCATGTAATTATGTTAGCTAGGCCGTACCGGACCACCACAAGATTTACTTTTAAAAAATGTCTCATCAAACTGTCTGGAAGTTTAAGAACCGAGTATGGAAACTCTGAAAGATTTCGTTATTGCTGGGATTGCAAAAGGTGATCAATCTAGAGAAAAAGATAGAAAACCCATAACAACATAATCATACTTTAAAACAAGTAATCTTCTAAGCGCGCGATAAATTTCCCGTTAAGCCTATTATACACTCGAGTATTTAATTATGTATTTAATAAACACTGCGCGAGTTCTAGTGGGTAAATCACACATCTATAAATATAGGACTTAACTAAATTTATTAATTATAAATTCCTTCGCGACTTTAAAAGTTAATTTAAGCATCTATTATCGTTTGAAATAATATAATAGATAGATCATTATATTTACAACTGGAACTATTGAGATGGTTTAATTTAATAGGTTTAAATTAACACAAAATCCAATTAAATATAATGAATGAACTCGACCACTGATCACTTTACACAATATATATATTACCGCTTTGCACAGAATAGAATTCACTGCAAATATGTATAAAATCCATGGGATGATCTAGCAAGATTTCCAATATCGCTAGTGCTTCTATCAAGTTCTGGCCAGCGAAAGATGAAGTGTATTTCAGAGTGATCTGTATATCTACAACTGGAATGCAAGATGAGTGGGACATGAGAACTTTGACAGCTTTTTTTGATCTCATGACTTTGGGGGATCTGACCGCCAAATCCAAAGAGAGAAGCCGCCCCTAGCCTCTCGTATCTTCGTTCGCTGCTTGCGTCAGCTTTCCCCGTTCGCTCTGGCTGCGATCGGTTCCGTGCTTAACACCGAGATGCGAAATCGTTTCAGGGACCACTACTGTCTTTGATAGCGCCGATAGTCTCCCCTGAAATCCCTCAGTCTGTCTCTTTGATCTCGTGCCGCATACTAAATGAGTCCCGGTCGGTTCGCTCTGGCGAAACGAAAAGTTACAACAAATGTTCAGGGGTTCTGATGTTATGAAAAGCTAAAGGTCCCTTTAAATCATCCATCATATCAGGGAAAATTCACTTGTCAAACTAGACGTACGTCACACTCTCCTCTATGGACTGCACTGCATCTGAAATATTTTCATTAATCTCTTTTTTCCATATAATAAGGTTTGTGATATGTTTCCACCTGACCACCTGAAAAGAAACATCTGTATTCTACATTTCTGATAGTTTATCCTATTATATTTCAACCTCTAGGCCCTGGACAGTCGGCTGGGGCCTAGAATAAGTACTCACTTGTCGTAATCATTTTTCTTGATATGGCAGTATCCATCACTCATAATTGTTAAATATAAAGCTTAATAATTTCTTCCTTACCACAATTCAAAATGACACAGGTACGTTGAAAAAGCACAAACTCAGCTGAACTGCTGGCTAGACTAGGGCGTCCCACTACTACTAGCACATATATTCAATGGACGACAAACTTCTTAGCCTCAACGATCTGCTCGTATGGACAGTCTTCAACAAAATGGCAACTAGCCGGAAAATCTTTCAATAATCTTAACTATTTCGTCCAATGAGAGTACTTCTCCTTTACAATTTAAAATTTCAAAAATAAATGTCCAATTTGTGGTCAAATGTGTAGTGTATTTCTGTCGGTCGGTCTGTCCGAACTTGTCATTTCCCAAGATTAGACTTGGTTTTGGCCTAACACTAAAAAATATATTCAAATTTTCTCTCATTCCCTTCTTAGATTTCTACTGTGAAGATATTTTTAAATTCTATCCTCCTTATCTCCCCCTTGTTTACATGGAATTTTTTTCTGCCTTCGTCTCAAGGACGCGTCAAATGTAACTTTAGTGAATGTAAAACTAACATCTGTTTGCTAGTATGCCACTGAACAAATCAGTCTTTTGTCAATAACTTCCATGTTATCTGTCCGTCCTTTTATTTGAAAGCATATTATTTATCAGGAAAAGATAAGCTCTTAAACTAGCTAATTTTTGTGATTCTAAACCTATTAATAAGAAATTCCATATTTTTTTCCATGTTAGTCTTGAAATCTTTACTACCACACGTTCACTTCTTTTCCATGTACTTTCAAGCTATTTACGAGAGTCTCTCGTAGTACGTGAGAATTTACGTCATTCGCAATAAGAGCTAAGCCTGTTTTCGTGACAATTGGCTACATGTTCTTACTTTTACATCGTATTTCAAACTACCAACTACAAGTTCGCGCGTATGCTAGACTTAGATTGAAACGCATGCAGACGGCATCATTTTTTGTCTCTTCCCTCCTTTTCTTACCCCGTCTAAACGAATAGGCCTTTCGGGTCCTCATGTTATAATTAATTTTTTTTTTCAATGACACTAGAAACGATGGTACGGTCTACCACAATCAACGCGCCTGTGGCGTGGGCGAAGAAGCCGCAGCGTAACTTAACTATATTTTATCCCTACATTTTATTTTAACTTTTATATTTATAATGGAGGATTTTATCGCTGTATCAATGTATTCCACCACACATCTCCCCACTTGAGAACATGCACTAATGCAAGTTCCAAAACCAGTGATGCACATAGATAAAATTAACTCTTTACGCCTGCTGAATACTCTAAATTTGATCACAGGGGTGCCTACTGAGGAAATCTGCACCGACGTTCTGTGACCCCGGAATATATTCAATGGTAAATTGATATGGCTGTAATAATAAAGACCATCGTAATAATCTGACATTTTCATGCTTGGCCTGTGATAAGAATACGAGAGGCTGATGATCCGTCTGGACCACGAATGTTCTCCCATATAGATAGATTTGGAACTTTTTTATCGCCCAGATTAACGCTAAACACTCTTTTTCGCTTGTGGAATAGCCTTGTTCCGGTTTGTTCAACTTGCGGCTAGCATAAGCGACTGGGTTCAGTTCCCCATTGGGTGAAGAGGACCGTTGCAACAAAGTAGCCCCCAGGCCCACAATGCTTGCGTCCGTTCTCACCACAAAATCCTGAGTCAAATCGGGCAATTTGAGAATAGGCTTGCTAGTGAGTTTTTCCTTTAACTCTTAAAATGCCAATTCACACTGCGCTGACCAAACAATTTTATCTGGATTTCCTTGTCGAGTCAAATCAGTCAGAGGAGCACATATAGAGTTAAAATTTTTGGTAAAACCCACACAACGACACGAATGATCGCACGTCTTTCTTTGTTTGTGGTCTAGGTGCTCTCTGCAATTTTTCCAAGTTCTTGGGATCAGGGGTCATGTTACCCTGATATACAGTATGTCCCATGAATTCCAACTCTTTGCATCCAATACAACATTTTGTTGGTCTAGCAGTCAAGGTTGCTTCTCTGAGCCTATCAAATAGCATATTCAGAGAGTTAACGTGTTCTTCAAATGTTTCTGTGGCGATGAGGATATCATCCATGAAATTCGTGATACATGGATTATTCAAGGGATCCAACAATTTGCGCATCATCCTAGAAAACACACTCGGAGCATTTTTCAATCCGAATGGCAACATGTTGAATTCATAATGCCCTTCCGAGGCGCTAAAAGCTAAATAAGGTCGAACCTCAGGCTTCACTGGAATCTGGTAATAGCCTGTGCTAAGATCCACCTTCAAAAAATATTTTGCCTTGTTCAATCTGGCAAATAACTGTTTTGTGTCCGGTAATGGATCCACCTGACCTTCTGTGACAGCATTCAGTTTCCTGTAATCTATGCACAGTCTATGTTCCCCAGACGGTTTCCTCAAAATAACTACACTTGAGCTGTAAGGAGATTCACTGTGAGAAATAATCCCTTCTCTCAACAAATAACCTATCTCCTCTTTCAATGCTTTCTCCTTAGCGAACGGAACAGAATAGGCTCTCATACAGATTGGTGTTGAGTCTACCAGCTTCATATCATACTCTAGCAAATTAGTATGCCCCGGTTTGTCTGTTAACACATCTGTATGTTCCTCCAGAACCTGTTGAACTCTCTCCCTGTGGTGAAGTGGGATGTTAACATTTCAGTCAGAATTATTCTGGAATAGTGTGATGCTACGTTATGTGTCTAGGGTATGTGTATGGTGAAGTGTAAGTCACAACAACAGACAGATAAACAATTTAATTTAATCCACTACTCTTGACAACACTGTGACACTCACATACATATAACACTCTACAAAGATATCTTAAAAGAGTCACTGATAAACTTTCAAATAACAATATGTATTCATTACTGGCATGAATGAATATGTGTCCTGATTCAACTACAAGGGAACCAGGAATCACAATCAATTTAAATTACAAGTTATGTACAGAATGTATTTAATATGAATATTGTAGTGACATATATTATTACAAATGTTCTATGTGTGTCAGTTGTGTAGTAGTAAAATGAGGTAATACTGGTTTTGTTTTGTTCAAGCTCTGTTGGTATTTGTCATCATGACTTCAATAGTTTGTCTTTAGGGACTAGTATTGGAGATGTTCACAGTTCCTGATTTTAAGACAAGTAAATTCCCCTCTTAATGTTAATTTTACAAAGTCAGTTCAAGATGAGGGGACATAATGTTGAGCTCAGCTGGCCAATTCGCTTATCTGGCGTGATGGCGGCAGGAAAGGACTCCTCTGCTCGAATTCTCCTCTGGGTTCAGGAGACACCTCACTGATAGCTAAAAAGACCAAGGAGTATGCTGTCCGACTCTGGATTCAGCAAAGCTCTGACCAGGTGCTGCTCACTACCATCAAGACCACGGTCCCACAATTCATACGAATAAACACAGATACGTTGATTAGCAATGAATTCTGGCACAAACTGGCACAAATTCCCATCTGCTTATCTTCCAGGCTTTTATTTAGCAAAATATATGCTGGCTTCAACGCACTGATGCTTTATCAAGCTATTTTAAACAAGTGGTTTCGAACTAACGCTTCCAAGTGTGTATATCAGCGAGTCTGACCAATGAGCCCCGTTTCGACAAGTGTTTGAAAAAATGTTACCTTTCCCCGTTTCCCCTAACAACCAAGATAGTATTTATAGCCCGACCAATCGTGGTTAGGCTTTCATTTGTTGCGCTCCAATCAATTTGGAGTTTACATGGTAGGCTATTTCTGTAACGTAAATTTTTTTCAAACACGTTAAAAAAAAAATCTTATGAGCAGAAATGATTTTATGCTGTCAGGCACCCCCAATATTTTATTTTGGGTATAATTTATTAATTCCTGGACTATTTGCGTAACGTTTTACATATTATTTGTCAGCAAGCCCTAAGGAACCCAAAAATACAAATTTAAAGGAGCTACGTGGCTGCATTCAAAATATGCAATTTCTTCTACCTCCTGTTTCGAAGATGTGCTGTCTGGGTACTGTTATGTTCTCAACCGTAAACCCATCTAATGTTATCTTTTCTAATAAGAGTTTTTTTATGATTTATAAACCTAACTCTGGGAAAGGGTAGTGTATTTTATCACTGTCCGTCTGAAAAAAATTTAGTGCATGTAGACTTACACGCGTGATGGCAGCATTTGTGTATCGCGCGACGCGTGTTGCATGCGTTCCTGATTTTCAGCCCTCCCCTCTCTCTTTATCCTTTTGTCCATCTGTTCGTTCGTTTTGGTAACGCAGTATAATTAATGTTAGGATTAATTTAGGTCATTACGCAGTACGTCTCAATGTTTTTTCCAAGAAATACAGCACACGTTTCATTGAAGAAGGCGGGTAATAATACAGTAAGCTTTACTATCAACGTGAAAGCGTTACAATTTGCAGACGAAGCAGAAAACAAGGGGGATTTCGAGTACATTCCTTGTGACAGCACTGTTATTTTACCATTGCTCTTCTCTTTATTAATTTTATTTGTTAGGCTTCATATTTACCTAATAATTTATATATGTGGATTAGAATATTTCATGACACCTCCCCTCTTAAAACAGACATTATATGTCAGTCCTTTATTCTATATACACATAGAGAAATTTATTATTATTTCTGGGGTTTACGGTGATTCTCATCACACGGATGGCGGCTTAAAAAATCAGCTCCCAAATTGGTTTTTCCAGATATATACTCAATGCTAAAATTATATGGAGCCAGAAGTAAAGACCATCGGAGTAACCTAGAGTTCTCATGCTTAGCCTGTGCTAGAAACGATAAAGGTTTGTGATCTGTTTGCAACTTAAATGCCTTCCCATATAGATAAATATTGAATTTCTTTATTGCCCATATTACTGCAAGACATTCTTTTTCGCTAGTTGAGTAGTTGATTTCAGCTTTATTCAACTTTCTGCTAGCATATGCCACTGGGCTTAATTCCCCATCCAATGCATCTGATTTCTGTAGTAGAGTTGCACCTAACCCAATATTACTTGCATCCGTCCTTACTATGAATTCTTGACTTAAGTCAGGTAATTTCAAAATGGGTTTACTTGTGAGCTTTTCCTTCAATTCTTGGTAAGTCATTTCACATTGTGGTGTCCATGTAATGCGATCTGGAAGTCCTTTACGTGTCAATTCAGTTAACGGTGCACATATGGAATTAAAGTTCTTGATATACTTCTGGTAGAAACCACATAATGAGACAAAGGATCTCACGTCCTTCTTGGTTTGTGGTCTCGGGGCTTTCTGTAGTTTCTCTAAATTCTTTGGGTCAGGGGTCATGTTTCCCTGATAAACTGTGTGTCCCAAAAATTCCAATTCTTTACATCCAACGCAACATTTGGTTGGTCGGGCTGTTAAATTTGCCTCCCTAAGTCGAGTAAACAGCATGTTCAGAGAGTCAATGTGTTCCTCAAATGTTTCTGTTGCTATAAGGATATCATCCATAAAATTTGTTATACAGGGATTATTCAGAGGATCCAATAATTTTCTCATCATTCTAGAGAAGACACTAGGCGCATTCTTCAATCCAAATGGCAATCTATTAAACTCATAGTGTCCTTCTGAGGTACTAAAAGCTAGGTATGGTCTAACCTCAGGCTTTACTGGAATCTGATAGTATCCTTTACTCAGATCCACTTTTGAGAAATATTTAGCTTTATTTAGTCTGGCAAACAGCTGATTTGTATCCGGCAATGGATCCACTTGTCCTTCTGTAATAGCATTCAGTCTCCTGTAATCTATACAGAGTCTATGTTCTCCAGAGGGCTTCCTTAAGAGTACAACACCGGAACTATACGAAGACTCACTGTGCGAAATAATTCCTTCCTTCAACAGATAGTCTATCTCTTCCTTCAAAGCTTTCTCCTTAGCAAACGGAATCGAATATGGTTTCATACAGACAGGTGTGGGGTCTATCAGTTTCATATCATATTCCAATAGGTTTGTATGCCCTGGTCGGTCTGTTAACACCTCTGCATGATTATTTAGAACCTGTTGCACTCTCTCTTTCTGAGTTTTCGTTAAATGTGTACTGATTTTCACCTGTGCTGCTGTCTCACAGGGGTGTAATGGATATTCAAATGATGAAAGTGGTTCCTTTTTCATCTCCATGGCGATGGACAAGGTCAACAAGTGTGTCTCTTCCTGATGTTCTCTTTCCAAATATTTCTTCAGGAGATTCACATGATAGATTTTTTTCTTTCCCCTTCTTATCTATCTTATAATTTGTTCTAGACACCTTCTCTAAAACTGTATATGGACCCTGCCATCCAATTTGTAACTTATTCTGACTCCCGGGCAAAAGAAGCAGTACTTTCTCTCCCACAGCCAAATTTCTGTCTTTCGCCTTCCTGTTATAATAGGCAGCATGTTTCTTCCTGGCTTGTTTCAAATTTTCATTGGCAAGTTTCCAGCCAGTTTTCAACCGAGTGGTCAGCTCATTCACATATTGGTATGAAGATGTAATGTTTTCCTCTGCCTTTTCATCAGTCCACGTTCTTAACAAAGCTTCAAGTGGACCTTTTATTGGCCTTCCAAACAATAATGTTGCCGGGGCCATACCGGTTGAACTATGGGGTACCTCCCGATAAGCAAAGAGGGCGGCGTGCAGGTACTGGTCCCATGTATCTGGTTTTTCGTGTGCCAACTTTCTCAGGATCGACATCAATGTGCCGTTAAATCTTTCCACTTGGCCGTTCCCTTGGGGATGATACACACTACAATGGAAGTGTTTGGCCTGAAAGATCCTGAAAACTTCTTCAGTTAGTTTCCCCTTGAACTGAGAGCCATTATCAGTCAAGATTTGATTGGGAAAGCCTAACCTTGTGAAAATTGTGAGCAATGCCTCTGCCACATGTTTAGAATCAATCGATGACAGGGCTACTGCCTCTCCCCACATAGAACAAGTGTCCACCAGAGTCAGAATGTAGCTGTTCCTTCTCTTGGTTCGGGTGAGAGGTCCCACAAGATCCACGGCAACTCTCTCAAAGGGTGTTCCCACTATGGGCATTTCCCCCAGAGTTGCTGGTGCAGTCCAATGTTTAGGTGCTACTCGTTGGCACTCTGGACAGGATTTTACATATCGTTTGATATCTTCAGTTATTCCTGGCCAGAAATAGTGACAAGCTATTCGCTGTCCTGTTGCGCTGATTCCCATATGACCACTGAAGGGAATCGCATGCCCTAGTTCCAACACTTTAGTCCTATATGAAGTGGGAAGGACCAGCTGTCCGTGACCATTGGATTCAGATCCAGCCTTCCTATATATCAGTTTGTTCTTCATATAAAACTCTCCCTTGCCTGGAGGTGTATGAGATTTGGGCAACTTCTTGAAACATGGCTTGAGTGTTTTGTCCTCAGCCTGTGCCTTCCTCATCTCATCTGGGTGAGTATTTATGGGATTTTCCTCCTCCTTCTTTGACTGTGATCTGGTCTGCACTGTTGCCAATATCACAGGTCTCTTGGGATTCCCCAAGAAGACATATCTACACCCCAATATTAGAGGGTAGATTGGCTCATTTATCACTGCTGCTTTTATGATTCCTTCCACATATCGCGTTTTCACTTTTATTCGGGCGACGGGAAGTGTCATGGTAGCTACATCCTTGGTTGCAGTTTGAATCTCCACTGTTTCTGTGGTGTATTGATCGGCCTGCACCAGGTGAGAACTCACAACGGAATCGTAATCTAAACCGGTATCATATAAACATCTTATAGTGACACCATTACAGATGACATCTTCACACACTGGGGGGTGGTATGGTTCCTGTAATTCTTCAGGTTTGCCCTTCTTTTCCTTTTTCCCCGATGTCATAGCAGCAAAATGAGGAGGTTTCCTTCTACAATGGTCAGTGTCATGATTGTTCATCTTACAATTTTTACACCACCTTTTTCCTTGGTTGAAAGATTTTCTTTCATCATATTTCCTTTCATCGAATTGTGGGAATTTATTTTTATTTTCATACCGTGGCCTATCAAATTGGTGCTTACCTTTATTTTGATCCTTAGGATCAAATTTATTGAAGTTCTGTGGTGCCCTAAAGTTGTCCACCTGTTTCTTTTTATTACCTGTTACCTCTGCTTGAGCTGCTTGATACCTTTCAGCAACATTTAGCAACTCACCCAGCCTCTCTGCACCTTGTTCCATGAGAAACTTTCTCAGGTCTGGAGCCATGGACTCTCTTAATTGCTCTATAAGGACCATTTCCTTAAGATCTTGGGTTTTCCCCAGAGAAGTCCATTTCTCCAAGTATGTCTCTATGCGTGCAGAGAACTGGTGATAGGTTTCACCTGACAGTAGTTTAGCATTCCTAAATTTTTTCCTGTAAAACTCTGCATTCTTTTCATACCTTAACAAAAGAGCCTGCTTTAGCATGTCATAATTTTCCTGATCACCTCTGCTCATTTTTGCAAAAACTTCATAAGCTGCCCCACGAAGTCCCTGAGATAACTTTAAGCTCCACCTTTCTCTCTCTAACCCATACGTGGTAGCTAATAGTTCATATCTATTTATATAGCTCTCAATATCATCGTCTTTCTCAACAAAATGATCTAAATGAAAGTTCATAGCTGAGGTTGAGGCTCCCTGACTAGCAGTAGCATCGGAGGTAAAGGGACTGGCACCATTTTCAGGAGCATGGCCTTGAAACTCAAACTCCCTTAGTCGTAATTCATGTTCCCTTTGTAATCTTTTCTCCTCGTTTTCTGCTTCCCTCTCTGCAGCTAATCTCTTCTCTTCTCTTTCTGCAGCTAATCTCTTCTCTTCTCTTTCTGCAGCTAATCTTTTGTCTTCTCTTTCTGCTTCCAATTTCTTAGTCTCAGCCTCAATCTGCAACCTCTTAGTCTCAGCCTCAGCTTCAAATTGTAACTTCTTAGTCTCAGCCTCAGCTTCAAATTGTAACTTCTTAATTTCCCTGTCAGCCTCTAACTTTCTTTCGGCTTCAAACCTTCTTTCTTCGCGTTCAATAAATTTGTCACATTCCGTGGTAACATAGGCAACCATAACTTGCCCATCTAATCCTAACTCTTTTGCAGTCTGAACAGCAGCAGATCGAAACTTGGCCAGGTCCGCCATTGTCTATCATGTAAATTTCTACAATGTCTAACCAACAATTCAAATTCTAAATATATATAATGGACAACACAGGCACCGTGAGCTCAACCTTATTTTATTCCACCCAAGGATACCTTTTAATTCTTATATTCCCTGAAGTGAATTACCCCCAATATTTTTAATAGGGAAAGATTCAAAATCCCAAGAGCGAGACCCCAATATATGTGGTGAAGTGGGATGTTATAAATATTTATAGGGAACTTAGTGTACTGACTGAGATCAGCTGTGAAGGTATCTATATCTATTAAGAGTAGTGTATTATAGATAACCTTACTTGCTACCACATATCTATATATCTCAGTCAGAATTATTCTGGAATAGTGTGATGCTACGTTATGTGTCTAGGGTATGTGTATGATGAAGTGTAAGTCACAACAACAGACAGATAAACAATTTAATTTAATCCACTACTCTTGACAACACTGTGACACTCACATACATATAACACTCTACAAAGATATCTTAAAAGAGTCACTGATAAACTTTCAAATAACAATATGTATTCATTACTGGCATGAATGAATATGTGTCCTGATTCAACTACAAGGGAACCAGGAATCACAATCAATTTAAATTACAAGTTATGTACAGAATGTATTTAATATGAATATTGTAGTGACATATATTATTACAAATGTTCTATGTGTGTCAGTTGTGTAGTAGTAAAATGAGGTAATACTGGTTTTGTTTTGTTCAAGCTCTGTTGGTATTTGTCATCATGACTTCAATAGTTTGTCTTTAGGGACTAGTATTGGAGATGTTCACAGTTCCTGATTTTAAGACAAGTAAATTCCCCTCTTAATGTTAATTTTACAAAGTCAGTTCAAGATGAGGGGACATAATGTTGAGCTCAGCTGGCCAATTCGCTTATCTGGCGTGATGGCGGCAGGAAAGGACTCCTCTGCTCGAATTCTCCTCTGGGTTCAGGAGACACCTCACTGATAGCTAAAAAGACCAAGGAGTATGCTGTCCGACTCTGGATTCAGCAAAGCTCTGACCAGGTGCTGCTCACTACCATCAAGACCACGGTCCCACAATTCATACGAATAAACACAGATACGTTGATTAGCAATGAATTCTGGCACAAACTGGCACAAATTCCCATCTGCTTATCTTCCAGGCTTTTATTTAGCAAAATATATGCTGGCTTCAACGCACTGATGCTTTATCAAGCTATTTTAAACAAGTGGTTTCGAACTAACGCTTCCAAGTGTGTATATCAGCGAGTCTGACCAATGAGCCCCGTTTCGACAAGTGTTTGAAAAAATGTTACCTTTCCCCGTTTCCCCTAACAACCAAGATAGTATTTATAGCCCGACCAATCGTGGTTAGGCTTTCATTTGTTGCGCTCCAATCAATTTGGAGTTTACATGGTAGGCTATTTCTGTAACGTAAATTTTTTTCAAACACGTTAAAAAAAAATCTTATGAGCAGAAATGATTTTATGCTGTCAGGCACCCCCAATATTTTATTTTGGGTATAATTTATTAATTCCTGGACTATTTGCGTAACGTTTTACATATTATTTGTCAGCAAGCCCTAAGGAACCCAAAAATACAAATTTAAAGGAGCTACGTGGCTGCATTCAAAATATGCAATTTCTTCTACCTCCTGTTTCGAAGATGTGCTGTCTGGGTACTGTTATGTTCTCAACCGTAAACCCATCTAATGTTATCTTTTCTAATAAGAGTTTTTTATGATTTATAAACCTAACTCTGGGAAAGGGTAGTGTATTTTATCACTGTCCGTCTGAAAAAAATTTAGTGCATGTAGACTTACACGCGTGATGGCAGCATTTGTGTATCGCGCGACGCGTGTTGCATGCGTTCCTGATTTTCAGCCCTCCCCTCTCTCTTTATCCTTTTGTCCATCTGTTCGTTCGTTTTGGTAACGCAGTATAATTAATGTTAGGATTAATTTAGGTCATTACGCAGTACGTCTCAATGTTTTTTCCAAGAAATACAGCACACGTTTCATTGAAGAAGGCGGGTAATAATACAGTAAGCTTTACTATCAACGTGAAAGCGTTACAATTTGCAGACGAAGCAGAAAACAAGGGGGATTTCGAGTACATTCCTTGTGACAGCACTGTTATTTTACCATTGCTCTTCTCTTTATTAATTTTATTTGTTAGGCTTCATATTTACCTAATAATTTATATATGTGGATTAGAATATTTCATGACACTCCCTCTGATTTTTAGTCAGGTACTTACTGACTTTTACCTCTGCAGCTGTCTCACAGGGGTGTAAAGGGTATTCATGTGAGGTGAGTGGTTCCTTTTTCATTTCGGTTGCGATAGCCAAGGTCAGTAAAGGGGTGCCTTCCTGGATTTGTCTGTCCAGATACTTCTTTAAAAGGTTCACATGATATATTTTCTCCTTCCCCTTTTCGTCAATTTTATAATTGGTTCTAGACACCTTCTCTAGAACTGTATATGGACCTTTCCATCCAATTTGCAACTTATTATTGCTGCCGGGTAGTAGAAGAAGTACTTTCTCTCCCACAGCTAATTCTCTGTCCTTTGCTTTCTTATTGAAATAAGCTGCGTGTTTCTTCCTGGCTTGTCTCAAATTATCATTTGCCAGTTTCCATCCAGCTTTCAGACGAGTGGTCAGCTCGTTCACATAGTTATATGATGAGGTAACAGTTTCCTCTGCCTTCTCATCTGTCCACGTCCTTAATAAGGTTACATATGGACTTTTAATTTTTCTGACATAGTTTTCATAATATTGGAAGCATTGTTTTGAGGACGTTTCTTCCTCTTATCATCACATAAGAATCTTCCACTACCAATTCTTTTCTTGGGGTTGTCACCCCACTTTAAATTCCTTGTGAGAGATCTTCTCTCTCTTTTATTTTCCTCCAGTTCACATAATTCCGACCGAGGGATGGTCGGCTTATTCTGGGGTAAAACATCTCTTTGTACTCGTTGCATAGTGGCCATGTTAATACATTCAAGTGAAGACTGTGTGTGAAAAGGGGGCTCCCATTCCACTTTGTCTACTTTATTATAATTATTTTTTCTTCCAGGCCTAAGTTTGCCCCGTGGCGTTTCTAGGTCCTGCACATTTTTTCCCTTTGTGGGTGTTCCCTCATGAAATACGCCACATGCTTCTAAAAAGTTCTCAATGTCGACATTTACGTCGGGCCAATAGTATTTTTGAGCAACTTTTTGGCAGATGGTACCTATTTTCTCATGGTCACCATCTTTTCCAACATGTAAGCTCCTTATTAAATTTGCCCTATATGCCTTGGGAAGTATCAACTGTCCGTGACCAGTGGATCCAGTTCCGGTCTTCCTGTATAACAATTTGTTCTTCATATAATAATCTCCCTTGCTTGGAGGCGTGTGACATTTGGGCAATTTTTTAAAACATGGCTTGAGTGTCCTATTCTCAGCCTGCGCCTTCATCATCTCCTCTGGATGAGCATTTATAGGTTCACCTTCTTCCTCCTTTGACTTTGACCTGGTCTGCACTGTCGCCATGATCACAGGTCTCTTGGGATTCCCCAAGAAGACGTATCTACACCCCAATATCAGAGGTAGATGGGTTCATCTATCACTGCTGCTCTGATTTCTCCTTCCACATAGCGAGTTTTCACCGTTATCCTTGCGATGGGAAGTGTCATGAGTGGTATGTCCTTAGTCGCCTTTTGTATTTCCACTGTTTCGGTGGTATACTGACTTGGGTTCACTAGGCTAGACCTCACAACTGAATCAAAATCCAAACCTGTATCATATAGGCACCTTGTGGTGACCCCGTTACAAACAACATCCTCACAAACTGGGGGGGTGATAAGGTTCCTGCTGTCCAGTAGGTTTAACCTTTAATCTCTGGTTCCCCGATTTCATTGCAGCAATGTTAGAAGGTTTCCTTTTACAAACTTCGGTGTTATGGTTGTCCTTCCTACACCATTTACACCACCTCTTTCCTTGGTTAAAAGGTTCTCTTCCATTATATTTTTGGTCACTGAACTGTGAGTTTCTATCACGATAATCATTTCGTGGCCTATCAAAGTTTGACCTACCTTTGTTACCTTGTTCTTTGGTATCAAATTTATTAAAGTGCTGTGTGGCTTTAAAATTCTCTATATGTTTCTTTTTAGTGCCAGCTACCTCTGCCTGGGCTGCTTGATACCTCTCAGCGACATTCAATTCCTCACCCAACCTCTCTGCACCTTGTTCCATGAGAAACTTTCTCAGGTCTGGAGCCATGGACTCTCTTAATTGCTCTATCATGTTCATTTCTTTAAAATCTTGGGTCTTCCCCAGAGCAGTCCATTTCTCCAAATAGGTTTCCAGTCTGGCAGAGAATTGGTGGTATGTCTCCCCAGACAAAAGCCTGGCATTTCTGAACTTCTTACGATAAAATTCACCATTCTTTTCATATCTTAATAACAGAGCCTGCTTTAGCATGCCATAATTGTCTTGGTCGTCTCTATTCATTTTTGCAAACACTTCATAAGATGTTCCCCTAAGCCCCTGGGATAACTTTAGGCTCCACCTTTCTCTCTCTAACCCATACGTGGTAGCCAAAAGTTCAAACCTGCTTAGAAAACTTTCTATGTCATCGTCTTTCTCAACAAAATGGTCTAAATGAAAACCCATAGCTGAGGTTGAGGCTCCCTGACTCGCAGTGGCATCGGAGGGAAAGGGGCTGGCTCCATTTTCAGGAACATGGCCTTGTAATTCCAACTCCCTTAGTCGTAACTCGTGCTCCCTTTGTAATCTCTTATCTTCTGCTTCCCTCTCAGCAGCCTGTCTCCTTTCCTCAGCTTCTAATTTCTTCTCTTCCAATTGGAGCCGCTTTATTTCAGCCACCCTATCTGCCTCCAATTCCCTAGCCTTTTTGTCAGCCTCAATCTGCAGCCTCTTAAGTTCTTTGTCAGCCTCAATTTGTAACTGTAATTTTCTTTCTTCTGCTAACTTCCTATCTTCCTTTTCAATATACTTGTTACATTCTGAAGTTACATATTGGATCAAAGCCTGACCCTCCATATTCACTTCTTTAGCAGTGAGAACAGCAGCCGATCTGAATTTGGCTAGATCTGCCATCCTGTATCACACACTCTAATAATGTTCTAAAATAACTTACAAAACTCTAATTAACAAAGTGACACACTAATTAATTACTACTGGCTGTGAAGATTCATCAACTCTTACTTTCCACCTTAATTATTTCTTATGAATATCTTTTAATTTTAGGGACACTGTTAAATTTATACAAACTTATACCCCAATAGTTTTATTCCCGGACCTGGAGACCCCAATATATGTGAGAAATTCAGATCCCAGACGAGCCTACCAATATATGTGGTGGGTTTTGATGTTATTTATTGTTGTTGTTATGTTTACTTAGTGTACTGAATGAGGTCAGCTGTAAAGGTCCCTGAGGATAACAGTTTATGTGAGTTTACAGAGTACCTTGCTACTACCACCTACGACCTCAATCAGACTTATTCTGACTAGTATGTCTGATAGCTACGTCTAATGTCTAGGGTAATGAAATGTGGTGTGCTGGTAACTAAATACACAAACACACACACACAAACACTAATATTAATATCTATTATCAAGTCAATTAACACTGTGTTTTAAATTTAGAAATTACAATTTTTTTAATTTATTTTGTCCTGAACCAAGATTTTTCTTATGGTCAGGACTTTTAAAACAATATGAATCAATTTCAATAGAATTACATATAATTGAGTAAACACATGAAAGACTTGTACATATACATAATTTAAATTTGCTAATATTGGTACTAAACTAAAAGTCTTTAGGAACTAGTGCTGGATGTCGGGTCGGGGTATTTGCATCATACCGATGTCTTTAGTTAACAGTGTTCATTTGCTCCTTAAACAGAATTAATGGTGGGACAAGTCTCTTAATACACAATGGAGTTTCTATTATATTATATTCGTTGATGAATCTCAGCAGGCCAGGTCTTTAATACTTAACTGGCCTGTGACGATTGAAGAAAGTAGTTCCTTAGGCCCACTCCTCACTTGCTCTGAGGTAATATGGTAGGCATCTCATTTCATACAATGGTGTATTCGTCAGAACATCTGGCACTAGCACAGTGCCAGACAAAGAAACTCTGAAACCATAAAATTAGGCTATGTCTTAACATACTACCTAATCCACCATGTTTACAAGCATTAAAACATTTTTTAAAAAAGACATGGTCAGATCTCTCTGACCGACCCAGCACATCTACATCAATGCTGTTATCAAGTGGCACTAGTTTCCCTTTCCTCTCCTCTATGGACTGCACTGCATCTGAAATATTTTCATTAATCTCTTTTTTCCATATAATAAGGTGGGTGATATGTTTCCACCTGACCACCTGAAAAGAAACATCTGTATTCTACATTTCTGATAGTTTATCCTATTATATTTCAACCTCTAGGCCCTGGACAGTCGGCTGGGGACCTAGAATAAGTACTCACTTGTCGTAATCATTTTTCATTATATGGCAGTATCCATCACTCATAATTGTTAAATATAAAGCTTAATAATTTCTTCCTTACCACAATTCAAAATGAAAACACACAGGTACGTTGAAAAAGCACAAACTCAGCTGAGCTGCTGGCTAGACTAGGGCGTCCCACTACTACTAGCACATATATTCAATGGACGACAAACTTCTTAGCCTCAACGATCTGCTCGTATGGACAGTCTTCAACAAAATGGCAACTAGCCGGAAAATCTTTCAATAATCTTAACTATTTCGTCCAATGAGAGTACTTCTCCTTTACAATTTAAAATTTCAAAAATAAATGTCCAATTTGTGGTCAAATGTGTAGTGTATTTCTGTCGGTCGGTCTGTCCGAACTTGTCATTTCCCAAGATTAGACTTGGTTTTGGCCTAACACTAAAAAAAATATTCAAATTTTCTCTCATTCCCTTCTTAGATTTCTACTGCGAAGATATTTTTAGATTCTATCCTCCTTGTCTCCCCCTTGTTTACATGGAATTTTTTCTGCCTTCGTCTCAAGGACGCGTCAAATGTAACTTTAGTGAATGTAAAACTAACATCTGTTTGCTAGTATGCCACTGAACAAATCAGTCTTTTGTCAATAACTTCCATGTTATCTGTCCGTCCTTTTATTTGAAAGCATATTATTTATCAGGGAAAGATAAGCTCTTAAACTAGCTAATTTTTGTGATTCTAAACCTATTAATAAGAAATTCCATTTTTTCCCATGTTAGTCTTGAAATCTTTACTACCACTCGTTCACTTCTTTTCCATGTACTTTCAAGCTAATTACGAGAGTCTCTCGTAGTACGTGAGAATTTACGTCATTTGCAATAAGAGCTAAGCCTGTTTTCGTGACAATTGGCTACATGTTCTTACTTTTACATCGTATTTCAAACTACCAACTACAAGTTCGCGCGTATGCTAGACTTAGATTCAAACGCGTGCAGACGGCATCATTTTTTTCTCTTCCCTCCTTTTCTTACCCCGTCTAAACGAATAGGCCTTTCGGGTCCTCATGTTATAATTAGTTGTTTTTTTCAATGACACTAGAAACGATGGTACGGTCTACCACAATCAACGCGCCTGTGGCGTGGGCGAAGAAGCCGCAGCGTAACTTAACTATATTTTATCCCTACATTTTATTTTAACTTTTATATTTATAATGGAGGATTTTATCGCTGTATCAATGTATTCCACCACACTCGACACATGTTAATCTTACAGGTTAACCAAACTGTCTTTCGCGACACATGTTAATCTTACATGTTAAACAAACCGTCTTTCTTGACACAGGTTAATCTTGCATGTTAACCGTACCATCTTTCTCGACACATGTTAATCTTACATATTAACCAAACCGTCTTTCTCGACACATGTTAATCTTACATATTAACCAAACCGTCTTTCTCGACACATGTTAATCTTACATGTTAACCAAACCGTCTTTCTCGACACAGGTTAATCTTACATGTTAACTATACCATCTTTCTCGACTAGCCTAATCTTTCATGTTAACAAGATCGTCTTTCTCAAACCAGCCTAATCTTGCATGTTAACCAGGCCATCTTTCCCAACTCAGCCTAATCTTACATGTTAACCAAACGGTTTTTCTTGACAAGCCTAATCTACCATAAAAACCAAATCCTTTGCCTTAACTCAGCGTAATCTTGCATTCTTGCCACCATGTCTTTCTCCTTAATTACAAAGAACTGTCTAAAACGCTATCTTGCTTTCATGAATTTAGTCGAGGTGGTCAAAGCCATGCGCATGTTCGTTCTTTCCGGTTCAGCCTTATCTTTTTTTTATTGATTTGAAAAGCATGTAGATAGTTTAACGAATAAACGGGCAGCAAAAAGAATACAACATTCTGATAAAAATGTGTAACTTTCGTCAAATGAACTGGCTACATGACGAAATAAGAAATACCAAAGCACTTGAAAACAACTAGTGAATGTGATATGATAGGAAAGAAAGAAAAAAGCCCCACATTCTCTGAGACTCATACAGGAAAACTGTGACCAGTAAAACGGACCAAACGTAAATATTTAAGGATAAACGAAATATGCTAAAGTAAATTACTGAACTGCCCACGGGTAAAGATGAGGAAGGGCTCACAGGAAATGGTGCCTTTTAGAAATTGGAAGTTATAAAAGTGCTGAAGCTTGATTTGAATAAAGTACACATAGGGCAAATGAAATGAGATTGCCTCTCAATATGGGAATGCGAGATGATATGTATATTAAAAAATTGGAATTCAAAAAGATACTGGGAAGCAAAAACTAACAAGAAACATTTCAGTCATTGATTGCAGATGTTAAATGCGAGTTGTTGAGAATATGGTTATGAGAGAATTTATGGAAAAAATTTATCAGAGTGGAAAAATGAGGTGATGCGAAATAACATTATTGTCATTATAATCATCATCATCATCTCCTTTTTTGCTCTTTTTGAAGCACGGAGCCCCCACTGCTGATTGTCCCTTTGAGAAAGACTAAGTCAAATTATATACTCTAGTAGCAGTGGATCTGTGGCAATTTGTTTGACATTATCAGGCTGCCGGCACTGTGCACATTCTCATTTAAGTCGCTTTTTTTATACGACGTGATTGAGGACAGCTATCGTCGGATTCTTTCTTTATCTCATCTGTGCTCTCTCCAGGGAAATACTCTCGAACCATTGAGTATAAACTATAAACAGGACGAGCAAGAAGGCATCTTGCAGCGGCAGTACGATCTGGAAGATATTCGGCGTGTCATGTGGAAGGTAAAACTAAATCTACCGAGAATGAGAAATGAGTAAGGCATGGTGATATGAAGGACAAAGAGCAGCATATCACAGGAAGAGGGATACGGAGGTAGAGAGAGAGGCTGGTAGCGGCGGCCTTATGTAACGGTTATATTTGACAGATGATTATTTGGTTTCGGTTTTTTAAGGACCGTCTTCATTGTATGCGGACAACTCCATCGGTGCTCCGTTCACACGAGGAGGAACTCAGCACGGTGCACGACCTCTGTAGCACCGGCGAGGATCACAAGAATCACACTTTCAATAAATATTTGTGTGGTGGGTAAATTTCCTAATTTTGAAATGTTTGCCAGGGCAGCGGCATATGGCCTGCTCATTACGATTTTTAACTGCCGAAGGATTTTTAACTTGCCCAACCTGCTCACGGCACCTCCTATTTTTTCACCCTTATCCGAGAAGGCTGGGCATCCGATCTAACTACCCTGGAGATCAGGGGGGAGTATGACATCATTAGGAACCACTGGTTCTGACACAATTTCCATCAATTTTATTCCCTGTGCTGGGAGTGAACCTGGTACCTTTAGAATAAGAGGCGGACGCTGTACCTCTGAGCCACTCCGATCCCGAATCAGAAATGAAGAATGTATGGGGTTATGAAGGAAGAAGAGCACATACTACAGGAAGAGGGATAAAGAGGTAGAGAGAGGCTTGTAGCGGGGGCCTAAGGTAAAGATTTGTGACAAAACGGGTCGGCCCCTATCGATCTTGGTTTCTCACCGGCAGTATCGGTACATTTGTGGTACTGATTTTTATTATGTGCGGTCAATTATCGCACTTTTATTTCTTTCTTTCTTCGTTATTTTTCTGCTAAGTAGCTGATATTTGATTTTATCAAATCATTCGACACTCCACTCTGTGATGTCACTTGTTTGTTACCCGGTCATCCTGGCTTGCGGTGAGCAACTGAGATAAGATAGTCGCCGACGTGTTTAGATTGAACCACTGATAAGACGACTCGTTTGGTAACCCAGATGGGCAGACACGGAGTTTTGCGTACTCATACGACAGATAACGAGATTACTGTCTGTGTGACACATGTGGGCAGACAAGTGTGACATAATCTCTTCCGGGCCGACTTGTTATGACAACATTACTTTCTAATAAAGTAATAAGTATTACAGCTTACACATGTTGTCATATGAGTTCTCCGATCTGTCTGTAAGTTTGTACACAAGGGCATCGGACATCAAATTTCCATATATGGGAGACGTGACCTTAGCAAAATTTGTCCATGTCGGAAATATTTTGAATACCACACCCGACCTGTTTGAATATGATTGGAACGTTTATTTAACTCCATAACAAACGAAGGCGTGTGAAGGCAGGAAATATAGTCTGACTATTTTCGCAGTTTTATTTCACTGTGAATTTCACGTTTGTCAAGACAACATCAGACCTCGCCAGAGTGAAAACTAGATTTATAATTCCTTTTTGTTAACCGGGCCTTTTATTGGAGAACCAAATAAGACTTACAAAGCACAGGAAATCTCTACATTTTAATAAAGAACACCGGGACTAGGAAACTGAAGAAAAACACGGAGTCAGAAAGGGAATATATTGTCAAATTAAAGACCTCTCAGACGCGTGTAAGAGACTGACTCGTCTCTTTTATTCATCTGAGTCTGTAGCTAGGATTGGTGTAAGTTGAGATTTACATTTCATATTTTATTTCTAATATGTAAACTAACATATATATATATATATATATATATATATATATATATATATATATATATATACACATATATATATATACATATATATATATATATATACATATATATATATATATATATATATATATATATATATATATACACACACATATATACACACATATATATATATATATATATATATATATATATATACATACATATATATATATATATATATATTACCATATGAATTTTAATGTGTGAAAATTGCTACAGGACGCCCAAATGATTTGAGGCTGGCAACCTCAGTATCTAGAATGATGAGTCATGAACCACCACTGCACGGGCTGGTGATTGCTTTATTGACAGTTTCGTAACGAAAACTAAAAGGGTAAAGTAGTTACAGGTTCTCTGTGGAGCAGGGAGGGAAAGATGAAAGAAAAGATGTACATTCTAAGTATAATACTTACATTTTCAAAGCAGTGTAAATGTCCCTATAAACATAGTCGCTTTAAAAGTAATGTACGTTTTTAAGCTTTAAACCAGTGTAAATGTCTATGTGAATGTATTCATTTTAAAGTTAATGGAAGTTTCAAACTTTTCAATCAGTGTAAAAACATAAATGAAAACATATTCAATTTATATTGTGAACACTTTTCAATCAGTGGAGATGTATATGTAAACAGACTCTATCTGTATTATTAACCTTTTCATTTAAATATAAAGTAACTATGAAAGCTATTCTATTTAAATGTGAAGAAAGTTTTATCCCGAGGAATTAAATTTAATTCTCATCGAGGGTAAAGTCTGAGTAATTGGGATGGTGGTATGGGAAGATAGGAACCCATAACTATGGGGTGGAAAACGCCATACTCAGAAGAGCGTTTCGTTCTATTCTTTTACCATAGTTATTGGTGGTACCAGCGGACAGTGCTATCTCTGGAACAAGAAGGGAGCCGTGGCCTAAGCTTTAAGACTTTAAGACGAAGGACCCACGTGGTAGACTCTCCGTGACATTTCTGGGAAACAAGCTACCCCCGACAACCTTGATCAGAGACGAGTGAGAGCGGAGTGAAAAGAACCAACCCATAAGAAGGAGAAGAACCGTCATTGGCAGCTAAGTTCAAATATATGCTGCCACTTGAACTTCTTGTTACAACTCACATTCCCTCAAGACTGTGATGATAACTTTTCTTGATCCATAACTATTCAAATTATTTTCCAACTGTTAATATCTAAAGTGATTATTAAATTTTGTTATTTGTAATGTTACAAATTTAACTTCGATTTAATCATTTTAAAGTTACTGCATGTTTGTCTCAGGCAAATTACTACACATACTCTAAACAGAGCTATATTAAAATAATTGAATTCCACTGAGTAAATCAGGGGTGGGTGCTTAAACAAGCTGAAAGTAATAAGTGCTTAAATCCTTCACAAAAGCGTCGGCAGAATTACAGAGTTAACATACTCAGCCAAAGCAGTATTGTTCTCTCTTATTCTGAATATCTTGTGAAGACTCCCTTTGTAATAGAAGTGTCATCACCCTTCTATTTACATATCTGCCAAGAGTAATCTTGTGCGAAGGTAGATACCTTTGACGCCAATTTTAGATACTCTTGAGTTTTGGCCACTGTTGGACCACTACTGCAAAGCAGGGGAGGCAATACCGTCACAAATGGAAAACATCAATAGAATCCTCAGGTCTTCAAGAACTGGTGTGGATCTACTGGCATGGTCATGCAGGGGTATTTGACAATGAGAGAGCTGACAGACTGGCCTCGAGAGCACCTATAGTGGGAACACTGGACATGAATAAGGGAGAAATACTAAGGGCAATTAATGATCGCTTGCTAGATAATGACACTGCAATGGATGAATCAACAAGGCTGAGACTGCTGGAGTTTGGCATCAAACGTGGGAATAGCAAAGATGGACGTGAGAGAGGATGTATCCGTCGTATGTACAGATCTGTTGTTCTGAAGTAATTAGAGAAATTTGCGCACTATTTCTATTTTCGAGAGAGTGCATTAACTTTCGAGCACAGCTAAGGGGGTGTAACTGTGGTTGAAAGTTAGACAATAATTGTATTGTTTCCCCTTATATGTCTCCCGCCAAAATAGCAAAGTGTGACGGTGTGCATTAAATCAACAGACAATCAAGATACTCTTCTTTCCAGTTTCATTCGGGAAACGGATTTAACTCATCTTTTTTCTTAAAAATAATCTTAAAATGTAAGTTTCTGATTGTTTCTTCAAGACAACATTTTAATTTAAAGTATTGCAGACTTATTATTATGGATCAAAATGATAAGATGGCTAAAAGGAAGAGACTATCGCGTCATTCACAGCGAGCAAGCGAGACTATAGAAGAAGCAGCAATGTAATACGTGTAACAGAAACAATACACTATAATTAAAAACCTGTCAATTTTGGCGGGTTGTTGCTAGTTTTAAAATAAAAGTGTATAGCCTAAAAACGTGATTTGTTTTCTCTTGTTTATCCGTATAATTAGTCAAGACGCATGCGAAAACAACGAGGGCAGCCAGTTGCCAGTTCCACCAGCCTATGTTACCTGGCAACATTTAAAGATAACGTTTCTGAATGACGTAACGGGGCTAACCATTTGTTGAAACTCAGTAATGGCTGTTAAAGTTGTGCTTCACATGTATGAGAGTAAGTCTTGAATGTTAACCACACAATGCAAGGCGTCGTGCCTTTTAAGATTGTTTTTTAAATTAGAAGTTTCGCCACATTTTGATGGCATGATGGTTCAACTTGGGCACAAGGTTCGTCGGTCACATTAAGGCATATATCCAAATATATAAGGCCCCGTGGTCTGGTGTTGCCTACAAGCGCATATTCTGACTTGACTGTCTGTGCTGGAAAACATGCAGACAGCTATAAAGGGATAAAGCAGAACACTTTTTCATGTCTCCATATTAGGACGAAGTAGACGAAAACGACTATTGAGAATTTTAATGAAAAAAAAACAATGAAACAAGAACTACGTCAATGGTATAGTATAACGGAAGTTAGGGTTACCATATCGTTCAACGCAAAAAGGAGGACAATATTCAATTTTTAGTCATGAAAAGGAGGACAAGGTCGGACATTATAGTGAAATTTCTTCAAACTGGAGAACTGATCAAAACACTTAGTATCATCAATTTGTACACCTTTTTCCATCAAAAATTTTATACTTATTTCTACATCTTCCCAGGAGATATCTTCAAGATCTAGCCACTTAAACCCAGAAAATTCCTGAAAAGGCTGCATCCACATCTATAAATAATCTAAACATTCTCCATACAGTGCTTCTACATTGCACTGAAGCTGTTGCACGTCAGATTTGTAGCCATCACTTTACATTTACTTTAGCATGTCCTTCACTTTGAGTGGCATGAAAATGATATCCTTTCTTTCTTGAAGGAGGTCTTGCAAGGATGAAAGGATTTTCATTACATCAATAAGGGAGTTATCTTCCTTTTCTAATTTGCTAATATGAGCACGAAATACACTAATTATGGACTGAACATGCCATAAATAGATTTCACTTAATGGATCCTCAAACCACTTTTTTCAGTACAGCTGGTGGTTTGTTCTGTGAAAGAAAGAATGATTTAAGAGCTGGAAACATTTGTAGAAGTCTTTGAACTGCTAGAAACAAAGACAGCCACCGCGTTTTGCTGTGGTTAAGTAGTTACTGGTATTCTACATCAACAAACTCACAGAACTCTTTTAGGGACTCAACACGGACAGTGTAAATTGAAAAGTAATTATAAATCTTTACAAAAAAATGTGTGGGGTACCGCCAGAGTGAGGAAAAAAAGTCCAATCACTGGAAATTCGGACAAAACAGGGAATTCACAACAATCTGTGCGGACAGTAATTTGTACCCCCAAAATGAAGACATGTCCACATAAATGAGGACGTATGGTAACCCTAATTAAAGTGAAATAATCACTTGATCACTTTTATAAATGAAAGTAATCATCAGAAATAAATAAACAGAAAAATGACAGAAGGCACATCCAGAGTCCAGTAATGCATAACCATACTGTACATTACCAAGAAGAGATCAAGTGATAATTCAGACTGAGAACCGGCCACTGAAGGCTCAGATACCATCTGTTTAACAAACTGAAAATTGGACACACCGATGTGTCTGATGCGTATTATTTAAAGTTCAGGAGAAGGTCTCCGTGGCCAAACTATACATTCCGACAACACGAATCAGCATAACTGCAGTGAGCTGACAAACACCTCCTTCACAATTCACAAATATGCAGTTTATTATACTTGACACAAAGCTCCATGAAATCAGTTCCCGCTCAAAGGCAAATGCAGTAATAAGTAGTTGTCCAGTCCGTTCACTATCAAACGCTGGTCAATGGCAATGATACAAACTTTATTTTAATAGTCCACTCGACATCTTCATGAATAGGCATGCATTTCCTGACTATAATAAACCAGGGACACCTCAACTAAGTATATTGATGTCCTGGTGATGGAATGATGCAGGAAAAACACAGTATACTGCAGGAGCTCAATACACATACGTCCGCTCACTTTCAAACACAAGCCGCATCTCTTCTTGCAGACGATCAACTCACTTCTGCTTCAAAAATGTTCACGTCTGCCTCTATACCATATCGGCATGACGTCACTTCCTTTATTAATAAGTAAGTCCGTATAAAATTATCAGAAAAGGAGCCCTGTCGAGCCAACTATTTTACCGACATAATCGTTATGAATTGTAGTCATAACAGTGTCCATATGGGGAGCGTAAATAGGCAGTAGAACATGTACTCCAAAATTATCGGCTCTATGAGAGGAGCAAGGTAGCTGTTGCGTGCATATTTTTGACGCACATATTACAAAAAAATCGATATGGTTATTTAATATGGGAAAAATATAGTCATGCATCCATCTGTGTATGAAAATGCTGTTTATTGTAAAAGCGAGATAATCCATGTTTGATTCACACTTTTGATTATAGGAGTAATCGGTCTGGATATCGATCCAGCGCAAGAATAGTACGCTTGCGTTTGTACTTAATTTTAGGGCCAGAAAATATATTAATTTGCTTATTGTGTTTATGGCCTGAATTCATATGTATTACATATTATTAGTACAAGTAGAATCAGTCCTATATTGTATATTTTGGATGGGTATGAGGGACTAGATTCTTGTTAGCGGAAGTATGAGTTGTCTTAACAAGTCGTGATGAGTTCCGATGTACTGCTAAGAATGGCGGGGTACGTTTTTTCAAGAGCTGGTCCCTTCGTCAAGAAAAAAATGTCTTACGAAGTGGTTTTTTCTTCTGGAGGAGATAGTGTCTCTACGATAGTTTGTGTTAGAGACTCTCCTTATGTCAGTATATAGATGATTCGGACTCCAGGTAAACCCAGCTCGTATTTTTGATGATCTCTCGTCGGTTAGGCCTAGCTTGACTTTTGGGTGCTTCGATATGCTAGTGTCGTGTTTTGTATCGACGAAGATGACAGATTTTCCTGCAGCGGTTATGGCTACGTGAACTAACCTGATCACCGTAGTGCTGCATGGAACCATTTATGAAATCCGTTATATATCCATTGTAAATTAACTTTGGCTGATATTCTTCCTATGAATGAGTGAACGACAACTCAGGAAGGTAGCCATGTTGGATTTCGGTCATCGTCTGTTTTGATCACTGCCAAGAGAACAGATTATTTATCTTATTATCGGACAGTGACAGAGAGATCTCAATCCTGCTAGAAACCCCCTTTTCGTGGTTTCATAAGATGATGTATCATGACATTGAACTTTGATGTACTACCCATTATTTCTGCATGTGTCATGACTTCAGATCTGCTATGTATACCTACAAATTGTTATGTCAACAAAGCCTGATGTACTCGTATGTCCCAGTGTGTACGTCTGAATAAATTGAGTAAACTAAGATTCCAGCAGTCTGCATTGGTGCCTTGTAGACACATGTGTATGAGTGATTATATTGGTCAGCACACGAACAGTACACCATTCGCGGTAATCACACTCTACACTACTACTTCATACATACACCATCCTGCGTCGGCTGAAGTGACCAAGTTTAGGGCCTGCTTCCCCTGGAGCCTTTGCCTTCCCTAACTCAGGACTAGGGTGAGTTACCCATTTACAGCTGGGTAGACTGGAGCATGCCTGATCTCAACAACACACCACTCTTCCTTACAGAGCAGACAGACTGATACTTTACAGTGGTGTACTACAGGTGTAGTAAGAAATAACGTCTTTACAGTAGCAGCGTGGCCTTCTTCAACCCAGTTGAGGGAGAAACTGTATAGTGATGAGAGAAGCCTGAGACGGATTGCCAGCTTTATAAGAGAAATAGATGTGGTTATTTAAGAGCGAACGAAGAAGAAGAAGAAGAACTTTTATAAATGTCTGCTAACGAAGGGTTGAAGGGTTGAAATGGTATGACAAGGTCATCAATGTGGAACTGATATTGACAAAAACCAGACAAATAAAAGTGGATAAGAGATAATTAAAAAGACGCTCGAGTTGGATAGAATATATATTTAAGACACAACCTAAAACATTACTCCGGTACGTCTTCATCCTCGTTCACTCTCGGACGTCTACTTGAATATTTTCAAAGAAAGGATCGATCAGTTTCAGGCTATTTGCATCTTCATAGCGTTTTTTTTTTCCCGAAAAAGGTACAGGTGACGGCCAATATGTGCTTCCTATGTTCCTCATATGTTGGGCATATTTGAAGCAGATGTTCAGCAGTCATTTCATAAGTGCCACATTTATACTGATCGGTTGTTCCTATCTTTAGCTTGTTGAATAGATGGTATACCAATCAGTTTTGGCCCCTGCCGAGTCTGAATAGTATCACTTGTTCTCGTCTACTGAGCTGGTAATATGCATCATTTTGTATGTGTCCTAGATGCTCTGCACCCAATTAGTTTCTGTATCTGGTTGTGATAAAACTCTTTATCTCTTTGAAAGTTATGCTTGTATCAGGCTGAAGTAGTTTTCCCACCTTCCTTTGCGAATCAGTCAACCTCTTCATTTCCGGGGATATTACAATAAGATGGGATCCATGGTATCACAAAGCATTATAGAAAGGTCTTTATTCTGGAATCCCAGGAGTCAGAGAAATAGACGGGAACAAAAAAAAACATATAGAAAAGGAACTGGATACATGCATGATACAGGATAATAAATACGTTAAAACATACTAGACGAATGGCACATGACAGAAACGTTTGGGGGCTTATTTGTTAAAACCCTGTACTCTATATCAGCGTTTGATTAACAGACTGGTTAGAGCGCTCTTCTCTCGCGGCAAAGGTGACGGGTTCAATTCACGGTATCAACACGCTCCACTCTACCTATCTATAAATGGGTATTTAGTTTTGCTCTTGAATTAGGTAAGAAGAAGGCAGCGAGGAAGGAAATGGTCACCCTACCTCTCGATGCTGGACCTAGTATCTTCTTCTTCTTCTTCCGTCCTTAGCCAATGACCGGCAAAGCAGTCAGTGGCCATTACGCCTAGTGGCGTCTTAAGGGCAACAGCGAATAGATTTTCTCTGCCGTTATTCCCATCACGCCTAATGGCGTCTTTAGGGCAACGACAAATCAATCCGTTTGTTGTTGTTTCCATAATCAAGGTGACTGGCAAACGGGTGATCAGCCCATTGGGCGGACCTAGTATAGTAAGTCTCTAACATTTCACCCTCCCCTCCGGCAGTATCTGGTATGGGACTACATTTACCTTTATATAGTTTATGTGTTGTTCATGTGCTTGATTTCAAGGCAAAAATATCTGTGGGAAGCCTCTGGTCAATGCATGAGCGAATATACAATGAGGGGGCATTCTATATACAAAACCGCATTAGAAAAAAAAGAATATTCCGCGAAGAACCAAACTTCGTGAATTAACTTGAAACTACAACTAAAAGATTAATTCGGAAACGCGAAATTGAATGAAGGATTAAAATAGCCAAAAGGGAATAACAGGACGTACAGAGTAAGTCTACATTAAGAAATAGCTTTCATATCCTTCAACATTTGCTGAGGAAGACTGAGCACCTATGGGTTTGCCCGGAGTTCTTCTTCTTCTCCTTCGTTCACTCTCAGACGTCGACTTGAATATGTTCAGAGCCAGCAGTGGTCAGCTTGAGGCTGTTATTACCACGTTCAGCTTTTCCAGGAATGCATTTATACCATTCTACATTTGCTGAGGAAGACTGAGCACCTATGGGTTTGCCCGGAGTTCTTTTTCGTCTTCTTCGTTCACTCTCAGACGTCGACTTGAATATGTTCAGAGAAAGCAATGGTCAGCCTGCGGCTGTTGGTATTAGTTTTTTCCAGGAATGTACCCATACCCTTCGACATTTGCTGTGGACAACTGAGCACCTAAGGATTTCCCGGGAGTACAATAATCTCGATTCTGACTATAACAATATTAGAGTAAGTATGAAAAAAAATACTATACGGTTTTTTTTCAACAACAACAAAATTATATGCGCTTTTATTCAATCATCTTGTCCATTAAGATTCACTCATTTTCCTAACAGTCGTTTTTTGTGCGATTATGCAAGAAGCCATTGTTATATGATCAATATTAAATTATGCGATCGAATTTGCAAAGCAAGCAAATATTCCTACTAATGTTAACCAAATATTTAGTGCGCTCTCTAAACCCACCAGGTCACATATTTTTTGTTTGGAGTCGGGAAGAAGCTTCAGAGGAGAGTGACGCTTATAAATATTTACCAGACGTGTTCTAGAAATCTCGACGACCCTTCGTGTGTGTTATTTGGAATATCTAATCTGTATCCGAGATTATTATCAGTAAATATCACGCATTAACTACATGCAAACACTTCAATATATGGCATGGAGAAAGAGAGAGACAGAGAGAGAGACGCAAACATAGAGAGAGAGAGAGAGAGAGAGAGAGAGACGCAAACATAGAGAGAGAGAGAGAGAGACGCAAACAGAGAGAGAGAGAGAGAGGTAAAGAGAGGAAGAGAAAGACAGAAAGATAGGCAGAGGAAGTCTGCGGCGTCGTTTACGATGAATTCTTCTTCTCCTTATTTAGGGGCCGTTCACAAATTACGTAACTCAATTTTTGACCCCCCCCCCCCCCCCCTTTTTCCCGTAACGTGTGCGTAACAAAAACTTACAACATTTCAGAACCCCCTGCACCAAAACATAACATCTCCCCAACCCCCTCCCACCTTCCTCCCTTCTTTGCGTTCCGTAATCTGTGAACGACCCCTGACCCTTGTGGCTCCGTATGAAGGATGAAGCTGCGGCTGAAGCTGGTCCACTTGCAGAAAGCCTGTTCATATACTCTGTCACTGGTGGTTTATGTAGCCATTGTAAATACACCATGAGGTTAGCAGCCGCATGTATAATCTGACATTAATCGCATCTAACCACGTGTTTGAAGAAGCAGTTATCCTATGAATTCTTTGTCTCCTGATAGACGCCCGGGAACTGTACGGGACGGACAATTATACGGGACTAAAACAAATAGAGCCTTACTGTCATCTCATCACTGATACGTGGTTCTTCTTTACCTTTTTTGTTTTTTTTTGTTTTTGCGTACGCCCGTTACTACTCGAGGCGAAATCTCAGGTTAGTATGTCTAACCTGAGACTGATTTTTTCGTGAGTATCCCTTTTTTTCTTGTACAGAGACAGTTGTCCCTCGCCATTCAGGCAGAGACTCGCCGATTTCGGAGGTACCCATTAGAGCTGGGTCGGCTCAGGAGCCGCCAGTCCCTCGTCGACAACACTCCTTCAAATGTTCTCGCCAGGGCTTCAGTTAATCCAGTCCAAATCCCGGTCGACGAAAATCTTCAAATGTCCTCGCCCGGGTTTGATCCTGGGTCACCCGGTCGCCAGCGCAGTTTGGTAACCACTACACCAGCGCGGCTCCTCTGGCACCTCCGACGGAACACGAACCCGCAATCCCCGGCTTCTTGACTTGAATTTCAATCTTTTATTCTTACTCCGCGTACTTCCAGCTGAGTTTCTCCGTCATTGTTCTATAATCCTTACTATTTTCTTTTCTTGTTATAAGCCACTTGTTTGATCTTTTTTTTTTTGGCGTTGGCTCCAAGAAATCTTATCAACTTGGTTAATCTAACTGTGTTGTTATCACACATCACTTTTATACTCGTCTCCCACTAAGGTTTATTTCTGTTGTTATTGTAAAGTTTTCTTTCACTGCGTTATCTCCAGACGAACCTGTCCTTCTGCTGCTAGCACAAATCACTTCAACTCTACCTGTCTTCACTAAAGTTAATTCCCTTTGTTCATATTGTTATCTCCCATTGAATTATCTCCTGTGAATGACATAATAATTGTGATATCTCGTTAAAGCAAGCATGCAAACATTACTGCATTTGGTCCCATACAAAGAGTTGACATCAAAGCAAAATATAAGTAGACAACTCATGTCTTACAACAGGTCTTATGTGAGCAGTGTTTTTATTATTTCTTTGCCGCCTCACAGACTTCAAAGAGCCACAGGATACAAAACACCGTGGCACCTGGGTATTTTGTGAATCAATTACACTGATTGATTTTATTTTTTGGGAAAAACAAAAACAACAGTCCACAAGAAGGAAAAACAAAGTCGAATGAAAGAGCAAATATACGAAAGAAAAAATATAGAAGAAGAGAAACTTTAAAAAAAAAAAAATTAAACAGTTTTTGACGGTTGGCAGAAACAATAAAATTCATTCTATTCTGCATATTTTTCATAAGATAACGAATTAGCAACCTTATAATGTATAATTCTTTCTAATGGTAGGAAGGTAAAGGATCCTGTTACACGCCCATTGAGGCATATTCGGAATATGGTGTTAGGCCCATATTTTCTTGACCAAACGGCAAACTAGGGGTGATGTGGTTGACACCACGCTGACCGCCTTAACCTTCTCGGAGTTGCTCTGGTACCCAGTTCATGAGGCTGGGTCGATCCCGGAGCCGTTTGCAGTCTAAAAAAATCCCACCTCAACTGGGGATCGAACCATGGACCACCGAGCTAGGAAGCAAGTGCACTAATCACTGCGCTACCGCGGCTCCATTTGTGTCAAATGACTAATTTTAATTGGAGGGACGATCGACAACTTCCACCAAATTTCTATATGTACAAAAACAATCTCCACCATGTTTGCAAGTGTGGCCGTGTAGGGTAGTGGGGGTTGCTGTTCAAATCGAGAGTATTAGATATTGATGACTAGCTAGCCTGCTAGAGGTGATGATTTCTCTCTACAGTCTTACAGGACTTAACCAGGTTCGTGGATAATCCTCTATGATGTTTTATTTTTAGAGCAGATGGTTATTATTTGTGTTGCACCTGCAGCGATTAGCTTTGGTATGATCCCTTAATAATTTGTATGATAGCCGACTGCAAACATATGATTCGTCAACAGCATTTGTGTTCAATGAAACAAATGTTTATTCAATTTTCAACAAGAACTGGGTTAAGTCAAATGGTAACCAACCAAATTGCATAATAGCATGTTGACATTTAATAAACAAGCATAAAAAGTCAATGCATTATTTTAATGATGCAATATTCCTTATTGCATCTCGTGATCTTTCCAACTTGCAAAAACATGGCGTGGCTCCTCTATCCTTCTAGCGTTCCTTCGTTTATTTGTTAATGTAGTCTAGATTTCACGACGTTTTTCTTATCTCTTCATTTCAATGAAGAGCCAAACTTTCTCTTATTCATTAGTATTCCTTAGTTTGACGTTCTCTCAGCTTAAGGACCTTCATCTTTGGTAAAAGGTTCTGATATATGCCTGGGTTTACAATTCTTTACCCAGTTTTCGAGCGTAGCTCTGTTTCAGTTATGACTGTGGGCTCTAACAGTTATTGTATGCAATTTTTGGCACTACTTACGTTTCTCGTGAATTCACAAAATATTAACATTCTACATTTCGAAATTTCACAGTTGCATTAATTGTATGAAGTCAATCTCCTCTATTAGAATATCACTGAGCAAGAAGAATTATGTCTTCTCTCGACCGCTCTAAATTCATGACTGCTCAAAAAAATGGCTTCGTCTCTCGTTCATTCCGGGGAAAGAAAGGACTGAGCCTAACCATTGGTGGGAAATCACGTGACCAACGCACTTATACACGCGAAGCTTAGCCTAAATAGATGCGTGGCGTTTCGAAGCTAAACTGGCCTAATTAAACATCTGCATGAAGATTTTTTTATCTTGTTTCTATAAAAATTTATTTTATATGTTAAAATAGTCTGCATCTAAAGACTCACGGTATACGCGGTTACATACAGATCCCGGGGCCCTGCAAATGTATCCCGTAGGGAGACATTTGAGTACTATCAAATCTTAAAAAATTTTATCCCAAAAATTTCTTAAGTTAAAAAAAAATGTTCAGAAAAATTTAAAGTTCAAAAAAATTTTCTAAGTCTAAAAATAATTCGGAAAAATTTAAACTAATTCCTAAACTGGGTTCCTATATCTATGTGAGATCAACTTCTCTATAAAAACTTAGGGATGGACAACAACTTCAAAAAAATTTTAACTATCCATCATTTTTCAACATTCTTCATCACATTTTTAAATTGGCAACCCTGACTAACAAAAATATTCATTAAGTCATCACTCAAAAATATGGGGAGTGGCAACATTGGGAACATGAACAATAATATCCTATTTCATTATCATAATCCACATGCATGTTATTCCAACAATATAGTTGACACACTGTATTGGACATTGTGGGGGAAAACCTAATTCTATCTCTGTGTCCTCCGAGTGGTTCAAAATTTTATGTTATTTTCACTTCTTGTGTTCTAATAAGTTTTGGTCCTAACTTATTTATTGAGTAAGCACTCCATGTATATTGCAGTAGAAAGTATTCCCGTTTTTTTTTTTTCCAAAATATCCACATCATCTTTGCAAATGACGATCCAATTGTATAAGTCAGTTAATTTATCCGTGGTGATCCATCATGCTTTCTTTTGTTATTTATTATTGCATATGGGAAACAATTTCAGACCTGTACATAATCATTTTCAAACCTCAATGTAACAATTTATTGTGATAAGCAATTACAATGTACCAAATAAAATGATTAAAAATCTCATTACTTGTACTTGTTCATTTATTTTTGAAATAACCTGGTATCCTTGACAATATGTATCTGTTATCACTTGTTTATCCCTGTATACCATTTTGTATTTCCTCTTTTTTTTTTTCCATAAATCTCATATTCTCCATATATATGTGGTGCTCCAATATTTTATAGGTGTGGACCTTTCCTGGTCCTCTTGTTTATACTGGGAATTCATCAGTATTGACTTTCAATGTATGACATCTAACAATATATTTATCAACAACACATCGACTAATCATTTGTAAACATCAACAAAACTTTCATAATTTTATCGCAATATGAGGTAACATACTTTTGTACATATTTTCAGGATTTCAACACCAACTATGCCTTCGCAGGTCGAAGGTTAGTCAGAGTTATGTGGTGCCTGTAACATCCGCTGACTACAGCCAGATGGGTGACTTATGGTACTTATAATACAAAAATCCCGTCCGTCAGTTATATCTTAAGTGTGGGGCGGGGGTCTATTTCATGGTGTCGTTGACAAAGTTGCTGCATTTCCAATCTAGGTATTCTTTTCTTATGTCATAATATCTCCATGATATATCTGTGACATGTCTGTCCTTGGGATAACATTATTTTTTTATCCAATATCCTCGGGGTGAGCAAATCTCAGTACGTCCAATTTCATCAATCATTTATTTATTTTTTTTTTCTCTCTTGTAATTCTGGGTATATTATGAGTATATTAAATCGTCAATTTATTCCAACTATCTTACAACATTCTGTAATTCGTGATAAGGAATAGTCATTTGTTATACAACCATGTTCATATTACAAAGGCAATGAGCAAAAATCAAAAAGATATCTTCTCCGAAAATGCGGATGTATCTCTATTTCCTTTACCTCTGGGCGTAGTAATTATTCAGTCATTATTTTTTTTCTTCATTATTTAATCTCCATTCTGTGTCCTTAGTACCTGTGGTTCCATGGGATTATCATAATCTATTTGTCCCTTGTCTACTGATAATCCTTCAATAATGACTTCAAATATGGTCCTCATATGTGCAACAATCATCTGCTCTGATTTGTTCCATGTCCATGGTATTCATCAAATATTCTATTTTCTTCTTGTCTTATCTCGTATCCACGAAAGACTAAGATTATTGCTCCTCCAATGTTAATGTGGGGGATTTTGTGCATAGACATTATAATAAAATCTCAGCTGTGACAACATAAAGTTTCACCTTAATATAAAATGGCATCTTCATCATACATAACCTGTTGCTTCTTCATCTCATGTGTCATTAGTGGTTATCATCCGGTAATGGGTGTTCAATGTGGGTTCAGCATATACAAATGCTGTAAAGGGATATTTCATTTGCTAGGTCAGCATGTGCAAATGCTATTTCTTTAACATGGGCAAAGGCATCATCAACCAATAGGTGTAATGTGTTCAATCTGGGGTTAGCATATACTAATGCTCTCAAGGGATTCTTCATTTGCAGAAAATCAGCATGCGCAAATGTCATTGGGGTATTTGTGATAGGCAGTATCAACAAAAAATTGTTGGAGTATCAGAGATCATGCTGGTGGGGGTATAACTGGTATAGGGTGATTTATTTTCTCTTTTTCTTTTCTTTTATGTCGGCTGCTAACCTCAGGGCAGTCAATGTTTTACAATATTGGCTTATCATCATCAAAATGTGTGAGGGTGGCATATACACATAATACATTTTATAAAAAAAATTTCAATTGTTTTTTCTCTTCTCATTTTTCTGTTATGTTTTGTCTCTTTTCATTTCTTTCTTTTTTTTCATTTCTCTTCTGTTCATTTTTTTCTTTTCATTTTTTCTTTTATGTCTTTTGTCTCTTTTTCATTTTTTTTTCTGTTTTGTATATTTTCTCTTCTTTTCTTGTGATTTCTTTTCTTTTCTTGTGATTTCTTTTCTTTTCTTGTGATTTCTTTTCTGTTTGTATCACAAGTACTAAAGAATGATAAAAATCAATTCACTAAACACTAGATATACTATCAACATTCCTAATAGTAAATCTTAACCAATAGGGCTGCAAGTAATAGTTTAGGTTAGAATAGAATGAATGTTGTAGCAGTGTCTGTTGTCAATAAGTGGCGAGGAAAGGGTACATCAAGGATCTCCTGATTACAACATGATTGTAATTCCAAGGAATGAATATGATTGGGATTGAAAAGATCACAAGTCTAGAATGTCGTCTCAATATAGTGGAAAGGAAAAATAGTAAGTTAAAGATGAGTAACAGTGCAGTGAAGAAAATCTTACTATAGAGAGTCAAGGTTGGGATATGGAATCTCTTTAGGAGAATGTTTAAAATTCTTGACAGTACTAATATACATCTGGGTCTAAAATAATAATGTACATTGGAAAATAAATAATCCTGTGGAGAAAAATAGCATAACATGCAATACTAGTTTTGGGTATGAATTAATATGCTGTTAAGAGATGTCATAGTAGGAACAGTATGATTGATCAAGGTGATAGTATAAAGGAGTTTAGCATAAATGAGATCACAGAAATATTAGTATGGGGTAAGAAAAACTACTGGTGTAAAGTGTCTGCATGAAAATGCACTAAGATGCGAAAATACAGGACTCTGGATCTGCAAGGACAAGAAGTCTGGTGAATGGAGCGTGGAATACGATCAGTTACAAAAGTGTAGATCCATGTTACAACAGAATAGTGTGACACATGTGTTATAGGTAAGGTTGTGTAACATTCTAAATATCAAAAACTGTCTGACTAATAAGGGTGTCTGTAAACTCGTAACACCGTGTGTTATCAATTTGTTTTTTCATTTTTATTTCACAACACTATAATATATCTAATGAAAATCCTCCGTGGGCTGGTCTTGATTTTCCTCTGGCATCAGAATTCTAAGGCTGGAAAAAATAACTTTCTCAGTGAGGCTTTGACATCTTAGTCTGTAACCAAGTCATTTGAACTGTCAAAAACTGAAAATAGAGTACATGAGGAAAGTTAGTACATTGTTAAAAAGGTTTTTTCACATATGCGTTGACCGTACATGGGATGGCATGTACATTGAAGACTTGAGGGGCATGTTTTCAGAATAGCTTGGCGAGGTCTTAGAATTTTTCCATCGCCTCGAGCATTGCAATTTCCCGACTGCTTAGGCGAGAATCATACTGAGTAACTGTGGGTGACACTGCATTTGCTGATTGTTGGGGCTCTGAGGACATTGGCGAATGCGGTGATGGCTTAACATCTTTTGATTGTGGTGATGGTTTCACTGTGGTTAGGGTTTGTATGGCTGGAACATCTGTTAGTTTTGAGGCAGGTATATGTTTCGCCTTGATTTTTCTTCTGACTTGGGCCTGTGGTACGTTAACGTCTTTGACAGTGGGCGCAGTAATTTGCACACTGTGGTTTTTGACTAGTTGAGATGAGGCTATTGCTTCTCGGCTTGGTTTGGGCACTCGATAGCGTTTTTTCAGAATCTTTCGTCTGATATAGTTGTGCTGTATACGAGGCATCTTGTTGCTAGGGATTGAGTCATCAGATTCTGTTTTATAGGCGCGTTTGACGCTGGAGCTGACTGGTACAAATAATGTACTATCCGCATCACTGGTTTCAATGGAACTAGCTGTATCAATGTCTGTTTCTTGTTCGTATAATTCTACCATTTCTCTGTCATTCTGTTCGTTGGGGTCTGACAAAGCTGTGCCGGGGTTGACACTGTAGTTTCTCATTTCTTGTTGCGTTTCGTCTCCATAAAGATTGCTGGTATATGGTTCAACAATCTGCTTGGGTATAGTTTCTTCAGGATCTGATTGTTCTGAACGAGCAATCTTGTTCTTGTGGTTAAAAGGTGACGTAGGAAGGTCTGTTTGTGTTGCTACACAAACCATCGTTGTTTTTGCACAAATTAACTTGGTTTTATTTGTTGTTGGTACTTGTTTTGTTGGCCTGGGTTGAGTATTCCAAGGAGTTGATTGTGCAAAATTTACTTGTTGGTATGTCTTGGCTGTCGTTCCTGGTGTTATGGGACCGATGTGTGCTCTCCATCCGTCTGTTGTTAGGAGGCAAACTTGTCCGTTCCTAGATGTCATGTTACGAAACTCCCAAATTTTTCTTGTTTTAACTGCATTTATGAAATTTCGTACAGTCATTCTTTGAGCTCGTTTATTCAATGTTGTTAAAATAATGGTGGTTGTTTAGAAGACCGGACAGTAGGTACGCGAATGAATATAACTTGAATCAGAAGTCTCAATCACAGTTCCATACATATAATATTGACGGCATAGTCCTGGACATCAGCAACAATAGTACAAAAACTTGCATGATTAGAATATGTAATACAGTCATCCTTACGTACTGGTAACAACTGCATTCAATGTAAGTGCGGCATTCACCCCTCGCACATAAATCTCTATATGGTCTGTATACAATGTAAGTGCGGCATTCACACCTCGCACATATATCTCCGTGGTCCTACTTTCAATGTAAGTGCGGAATTCACTCCTCGCACATATATCTCTATCTCTGGTCTAATCACCAGACATCCAAGTTCCTCCAGAACTTAACAGCGCGGAAAACCACAACGCGCTTACGTAGACCTCCTATTGGCGCGGGAAAACCAACAACGCGCACTCAAATAATAACATATAATAGTCTTACCATAGACCTCAGTAGTATACCATGTACAACTTAGGTATTATTCAGGCGGCGGCGTGTGACTTTTATATAGCAAAATACTCGATCGATTTCAGGCGGTGGCGTTTCAGGCGGCGGTGTATGACTTTTTATATAGCGATATATTTTAGCGGCGGGGCTTCCTCTGACGATCAGACGTATGACTTTTTATATAGTAATATACGATAATGGTGTTTGTTTATACAATATATATAAAAAATATAAAAAATCGATAATGACGGAAAATTTAAAAAATCGATAATGTTGGGTTACTAAGAGGGTTTTTGAAGTGCCTTTTTTGGGCTGGCGTGGGTGATGATGTAGCTGGCGGGGTGGGTTAGGGTGGATTTTTGTGTGATGTGGGGTGTGTTTGTTTAGACATATATACACACATATATATACATTCATATATACGGAGATGTGGTGGTGACGTTGTCAGGATGCATCTGTGGTGACGGAGGCTTAGGTTACTAAGGGGTTTTTTAAGGGAACGGGTATTGCTTTTTGGCTGGCGGTGATGCCTCATGGGTGTGTGCTGGGGTGTAGCTGGTGGATGTATGTATGACGCAGGAGTGACGTGTTAGATAGAAGTATATAGTTAATGATCTCTTTTAAAAGAATACTTGAGTAAAGAGGAAAATATAAAAATCGATAATGTTGGATTAGGTTACTAAGAGGTTTTTTTGAAGTGCCTTTTTTGTGTTGGCGTGTGTGCTGATGTATGTTGTAGGGGTAGCTGGCGGGGTGGGTTAGGGTGGATTTTTGTGTGAAGTATTGTGTTGATAGTGTATCGATGTGTTTGTTTATACATGTATACAATATATGTATAAGTAAAATATAAAACTCGATAATGTTGGGTTACTAAGAGGGTTTTTTGAAGTGTCTTTTTTGGGCTGGCGTGGGTGACGATGTAGCTGGTGGGTTAGGGTGGATTTTTGTGTGATGTTGGGTGTGTTTGTTTAGACATATAGACATACATATATACATTCATATATACAGAGATGTGGTGACGTTGTCAGGATGCATCTGTGGTGATGACGGCTTAGGTTACTAAGGTTTTTTTTAAGGGAACGGGTATTGTTTTTTGACTGGCGGTGATGACTCATGGGTGTGTGTTGGGGTGTAGCTGGTGGTTGTATGTATGATGCAGGAGTGAACTGTTAGATAGAAGTATATAGTTAATGATCTCTTTTAAAAGAATACTTTAGTTAAAGAGGAAAATATAAAAATCGATAACGGGGACTTAGGTTACTAATGGATTTTTTAAGGAAGCGGGTATTGTTTTTGTGCGAGGGGGAGGATGACGATGTATAGTGGGGTGTGTTGGGGTATGGGTTATTGTGTGCGTGTATTTTAATTGTTGTATATACAATATATATATATATATATATGGGAGTGAAGTGTTAGAGACCTAGGTCTACCATCGAAAGTGCGACACGGTATTGTTGTGTATTATTTATTTTACATATAGACATATTTTACAACAGTTATACGAACAGTTAGACGATAGACTTAGATAATAAGAAGACGATATATTTAGACTTTTAGACAATAGGAAGACGATAGTTAGACGATATATACATATAATAGGGAGATATATTTAGACAATAGGAAGACGATAGTTAGACGATATATACATATAATAGGGAGATATATTTAGACAATAGGAAGACGACATATACAGAGACATACAAACAGTTATACAAACAGTTATATATATTTTACAACATTTATACGAACAGTTAGACGAACATTTAGACAAACAATTAGACGATATAGGTAACAAAAAAGCGTTTTAGTTAATATAGTTTTTATATTCAATAGTGTTTTTGAATTAGCAAACAGGAGTATATATAGTATTTTTTACAAAATGGACATTGATATTTTATCAAATGAATATACAATTATATGGTGTAATTTTTTAACGTAATACATTTTCACATAGTGATATGTACAATTGAAAAATAATTATATTTTAACGTAATACATTTTCACATATGAATGTACAATAATACATATTTATATAGGTAGATGTATGTTCAAAATATACAATATCACAGGGGTACAGGCCAGACCTTGAGGGGTGTCGTCACATTGTCGTCACATTGTCGTCACGTCGTAAGAAATATTTTATGTGTAGAGACAGTTTAAATGTTGAGGTGTGATGTGGTATGGTTTTGGAGGTGGAGGAATTGTGTGCTCTGAACCCGATATTTTTCCCACCCTGTGCCTGTTGTGTGTTGAGGACGTCTAGGAATGTGTGTTTGTCTACTTTGTTGTGGTGTTTGTTCAAGCGATTGAGTGGTTTTGAATATGATATAGATAGAAGGATGTGGACGGGATTGCTTCAACATAATATTTTGTATTGGGTCTGTTTAATTGTGCGTTTGTGATAATATCGCTGTCGTGTAAGTTTGAGACAAAAGATTTGAAATCTGTAAGATTTTTGACTAAGTGGGGTTGGTCTAACACACAACTATTATTATTTGAGGCATGAAATAAGCGTAATTCGTTTGTTTCTCTGTGTCTCAAAACTACGTGGTGACTGAAGTTAATCTTGAATCTTTTTGTCTGTTGTGTAAAGACAGGATGCAAAAGACTTTCCCATTCAATTCTTTGGTTATTATGGAAAAAAGTGAAAGTCGATAAATATTTGTGGATGTTAGCGTGTGTTTTAATGGCGTCCCAGTTATCAGTGTAGATTTGTTTTATATCATCCTGTAGGTCTTGTAAGCTGTCTTCTTCAGCCGTCAAGCGGGGTTTTTTTATATGGGGTTGGGTATTGGTCATTGGGCGTTTCTTGGTCTGACCTTTTTTTTAGTGGGTGAGATGGGGTGGAACTTATTGAATAGGGGGCTCTTGGTAGTGTGGAAGTTGTTGTGGTGGAAGAGGCCGCCATAGCGGCTGAGTCTGACTGGGGATTCGGTGCTGTTGATGGGGCATCTGGTAGTATTGTCTGTGGGTTCGCCGAGTCTGGTGTTACTGTGACACCTGTTGTTGTTGGTGTTGGGGTGGTGTCTGCTATCGGGTTCTGCGTTGAGGTAGAAAGCTGGGTAGGGATAGCGGTGTGTTGGTGTTTTCTGTGGATGCGTAGATTGTCACGACGAGTAAATTGTTTCCCACAAATGTCACAGCTAAAACCGGGCATTGAGTGCCTGGTCTTGTTGTGTCGTAATAGGTCGGCGCGCCTCGTGAAGGTCTCCCCACATCTGCTACATAGCAGCTTGGTTTGTGCCATTGACGTGTCTGTTTGTGCTGAACTGGACCCATGTTTATTCTCTATGTGACGTTTCAGCGTATCGGGTCTTGTAAATACTATGCCACAGTCAGGACACTCGTGATTGGGGCGGTCGTGTGCTGTGGTCATATGGCGAGTAAGATCATGACCTCGCTTGAAAACAGACTGGCAGCGTAAACAAGCATAGCCCCGCTGTTGAGTTGACTCCATCTGGGAAAAGATGAACAAAAAGACGTTACTTACACATAAAATTAAATACATGTAATGAGAGAGAGAGAGAGAGAGAGAGAGAGAGAAAGAGAAAGAGAGAGAGAAAGAGACAAAGAGAGATCGCATAAACAGGTAAATAAAACACAGTCTTATTTTTTTTTATTCTGTTATCAAAGGAAAGAGGTGTTAACATATCAGAATGGTCCCCGCGCAGGCTGTGACAAAGATATTGATTTAAAACCCAGCTCGTTCGCGAGACAGCACCGAGTTGACCTGTCCTTTTTTTTTAAAATAACGAAAATATAAGTATTTATTAAAGTGTATGTTAGTTTCAATCATGGTTATGGCAAGGTGACTTAATGTAATATGTTGATTGTATTATCTCTATCTTTTTCCGTGTGTAGTTCAGTATTGTTTTAAAAGCCAAAAAACGCTATTTTCTAAACTATTATGTTGTCTAATTTTCACTGGCTGGTTAGGTAGTTTGTAGTGACTCGGGTCCTTAGTTATTTTTAACGTTATATGTTTGTAGTTACTATGAGAAGTTCTTTATAGAAGCAGCTTGTGAGTACAGAAATACGAATCGAGCGCATGTGTTGTGGAATCAAATCAATTTATCGATCTACCCAAACATCTTTGTGCTACATCCAAGCAAGTATTTGAAATAGACTATTACTCTATACAAGTTTAGAGTGTTGTTATCAGAAAGTATTATAAGTTTTAAGTATCACGGATAATTTTTCAAAACCCAAATATAATTTGCTTTCGCACGAGTTTAACAATAGACGAGAAACATAGATAAGGTTTAAACTAAGGAATTTTTTCTCGTTATACCCACCACATAAAAAATAAGTCGGATAATTCTTAACTTAGCTAAACCATACACACATGTAAGAATTTAACAAACAACTATTATTAAAATACCTATTAGCCTAGACATATTAACTTTGAAACAGCCTTTACCAACACTGGCTAGCGAAAAAGCGAATACACAGACATGTCTTTTAAATAGAAAACAGATATTTAATACAACACACGGATAAGGAATAATAAGTTAGTCTCGGAGTTAACATCTTAACAAAACACACAGATAAAAACAACAGAGATATTTATTTATATTTAACACCTTAATACAAAAACACGAAGACCGAAAACATAAACGAAAACAAACGAATACAACCAAAACAGATATTTTTAAAGATATTTACTGTATATAGCCTACTGAAAACAGCTATATAAAAATATTTATTTTTTATGTAAAATATATATTTTAACTCCCTATTATTATTTTTATATTATTATAGGAAAAAAAACAGACGAATACAAACATATACATATACCGAGTTTACATTTAGAACTTTGTATAGGGTTTTCTTCCAGTCTCTGAGTGTTAAGAAAATACGCCTAGGAAAACACAAACACATACCCAGATATTTTTCCACAGAATACCCTTAAAAAGACACAGACATATATCTCTTAAAGGTCAGAGATATTTAACACAAAATACGAATAAAAACAGAATAACATACGTTTGGTGGTGAGCTGTTGCTTTTTCAGAAGTTTGATATTAGAAGGCTTTACGACTAAGCACAGAGACGTTCGCCGGTCCAGGTCTGGTTAAAGAATGAGACATGTCTAAAACAATTCATGATTAAGACAGTGACTTTCCAATAAAAGTAGTCCGAGTGTATGAATTTCGTGATGGAACCCGATTGGTTGTTGTGTAGAGATACTGTTTCAGAAAATAGTTCGCGCGCAAGCGCTTCGTCATGGTTTGGTCGATAAAAACGTTATCATAACATATGAACAGGAAAATCGACCTCGCCCTGGTTTGAAACCAGATCAATGACCCCACAAAACATCACGCGTAAATTTCTGTTCACGTCACTCATACACAGTTATTATATTGTATGTTTCAAACAACAAATATGCTAAAAACGTGAGAATCACTGTTTCAAGAACGTAAGATTCGTGCTAAAAACGTGAGAACCAACCAACATGTATTGAGAATCAAGAATTTGAGAACCTTTGGTGTAAAACATTGTGACAATAAAAAACAATGTGAGAAGTACTGTTCAAGAATTTGAGAACCTTTGGTGTAAAACATTGTGACAATAAAAAACAATGTGAGAAGTACTGTTCAAGAACTTGAGAACCACTGTGTTTAAAAAACATTTACAACAAATATAAGTGTCTGTTTGGTACATTCTTTTTGAGTTGAACGACACACGCCTCGAAAGATAGAAAGAGAGAGAGAGAGAGAGAAAGAGAGATAGAGAGAGAGAGAGAGAACGAACGAACGAACGAGCTTTATTTTCAAAGGGTTGAGAATTGGTCACGCAGACCCGTCTAACATTCTGCCCTTCCTTTCGCTCACCTTTCATGCAGTATCCTTTCAATAGCACATGTATTTTTAGCAATATTTAAGCATACAACATTATCGAGGTAAAATAATAACATACATTTGTAACATGTAGACATAATCAAATTTAAGGGGGGAAAAAATTATTAATTAAAATACAGTAACAAAAATTAATACCTTAAAAGAGAAAGCGAGAAAAGAGAGAGAGAGAGGAGAGGGAGAGAGAGAGATAGAAAGAAAGGGAAAGAAAGAGAGAAAGATAGGAAGAGAGAAGAGAGAGAGCGAGAGAATAAAACACAGTCTTATTTTTAGGCTGTTATGAAAGGAAAGAGGTGTTAACAGACCTGCCCGCGCAGGCTGTGACAGAAAAGATATTGATATTATTTACAACCACGCGCGTTCGAAACAGGTGACAATTTTCCCTTTCAGTTAAAATAACGGAGATTTAAGTACTAACGTGTTTGGTAGTTTGCACCATAGCAAGGCGTTTTTCTTTGTGTAGCTAATGGTATGTTCTAAATATTCTTTTTAATGTGATAAAAGTGTTTATTAATTTTTTGCGTTATCAGATTCTGTCTTTTTTATATTTGTTATGTTAACACAAATAAGGCTCACAAAAATACTTGTTTAACAGTAGGTGAGAAAATAAGGAAAATCTTTTTTCCTAGCACATAACCGGTTAGTCTTATCAACCACTCTTTAAAAATGTTATGTCAAGATAAAAAATAAAACAATTTAGTATCTGAGTTAACATAAAACACACAGTTATTAAGCTGAGTTAACAGCTTAACGGATAGACTATTTTGAAACAGATTTTTTAGCAACACGGGTTAGCGAAAAATTCGAATGCACAGACATACCTTTTAAATAAAAAAACAGATATTTAATACGACACACGCATAAACGAGCAACTAAAACTTTTATATTTTTAAAGATATACAACCTAACACAGAGTACCGAATACACATACACACACACACACACACACACACACACACACACACACACACACACACACATTTAGACCTTTGTGTAGGTTATGTCTTCACAGTGTCTGTTAAGAAAAAATATGCCTAGCGAACAACAACGGTCAGATATTTAAACAGAGAAATAACAGCTATATATTTAACATTCTAACGTGTTTCTCACTTTTTTGTTAAGTTTTTATTTCAAAAATACTTTGTTTGATACTCTATTTTATTTTATTTTTGTAAAACTTTTGTTTAAAATGGTTGGTCGCAAAGAAAAAAGTTATCTCTAACGGCTTTCTTTCCTCGTCAATAAACCATCTGCCCACATTACAAATAAACGATAATTGGATTTATGCTGGAACATAACGAAACAGACATCGAATTAGAAACATCTGTCACTAGGTAAATAACGGCTCTCGATTTTTTCGAAGGGCTCAAGTAGTAGTAGTAGTAGGGTATGTACAACTTAGGTATTATTCTGCAGGCGCGCTGCAGGCGCGCTGCAGGCGCGTGACTTTTATATAGCAAAAATTCTGCAGGCGCGTGACTTTTATATAAGCGCAATCTGCAGGCGCGCGGCGCAAGATGGCGGATTTGAGCTAACAAGGGGAGGTTATTTGGGTCAAGATGGCGGACTTGAGCTAACAAGGGGAGGTTATTTGGGTCAAGATGGCGGACTTGAGCTAACAAGGGGAGGTTATTTGGGTCAAGATGGCGGACTTGAGCTAACAAGGGGAGGTTATTTGGGTCAAGATGGCGGATTTGAGCTAACAAGGGGGAGATAATTTGGGTCAAGATGGCGGATTTGAGTTAACAAGGGGAGGTTATTTGGGTCAAGATGGCGGATTTGAGCTAACAAGGGGGAGATAATAGGAAGAGGCGGGGCAAGATGGAGGGGTAGAATACTACCTAAGTCGCGCATACCCTACTACTACTTGAGCCCTTCGAAAAAATCGAGAGCCGTTATTTACCTAGTGACAGATGTTTCTAATTCGATGTCTGTTTCGTTATGTTCCAGCATAAATCCAATTATCGTTTATTTGTAATGTGGGCAGATGGTTTATTGACGAGGAAAGAAAGCCGTTAGAGATAACTTTTTTCTTTGCGACCAACCATTTTAAACAAAAGTTTTACAAAAATAAAATAAAATAGAGTATCAAACAAAGTATTTTTGAAATAAAAACTTAACAAAAAAGTGAGAAACACGTTAGAATGTTAAATATATAGCTGTTATTTCTCTGTTTAAATATCTGACCGTTGTTGTTCGCTAGGCATATTTTTTCTTAACAGACACTGTGAAGACATAACCTACACAAAGGTCTAAATGTGTGTGTGTGTGTGTATGTGTGTGTGTGTGTGTGTGTGTGTGTGTGTGTGTATGTGTATTCGGGGGTTCGGTACTCTGTGTTAGGTTGTATATCTTTAAAAATATAAAAGTTTTAGTTGCTCGTTTATGCGTGTGTCGTATTAAATATCTGTTTTTTATTTAAAAGGTATGTCTGTGCATTCGAATTTTTCGCTAACCCGTGTTGCTAAAAAATCTGTTTCAAAATAGTCTATCCGTTAAGCTGTTAACTCAGCTTAATAACTGTGTGTTTTATGTTAACTCAGATACTAAATTGTTTTATTTTTTATCTTGACATAACATTTTTAAAGAGTGGTTGATAAGACTAACCGGTTATGTGCTAGGAAAAAAGATTTTCCTTATTTTCTCACCTACTGTTAAACAAGTATTTTTGTGAGCCTTATTTGTGTTAACATAACAAATATAAAAAAGACAGAATCTGATAACGCAAAAAATTAATAAACACTTTTATCACATTAAAAAGAATATTTAGAACATACCATTAGCTACACAAAGAAAAACGCCTTGCTATGGTGCAAACTACCAAACACGTTAGTACTTAAATCTCCGTTATTTTAACTGAAAGGGAAAATTGTCACCTGTTTCGAACGCGCGTGGTTGTAAATCAATATCTTTTCTGTCACAGCCTGCGCGGGCAGGTCTGTTAACACCTCTTTCCTTTCATAACAGCCTAAAAATAAGACTGTGTTTTATTCTCTCGCTCTCTCTCTTCTCTCTTCCTATCTTTCTCTCTTTCTTTCCCTTTCTTTCTATCTCTCTCTCTCCCTCCTCTCTCTCTCTCTCTTTTCTCGCTTTCTCTTTTAAGGTATTAATTTTTGTTACTGTATTTTAATTAATAATTTTTTCCCCCCTTAAATTTGATTATGTCTACATGTTACAAATGTATGTTATTATTTTACCTCGATAATGTTGTATGCTTAAATATTGCAAAAAAAATACATGTGCTATTGAAAGGATACTGCATGAAAGGTGAGCGAAAGGAAGGGCAGAATGTTAGACGGGTCTGCGTGACCAATTCTCAACCCTTTGAAAATAAAGCTCGTTCGTTCGTTCGTTCTCTCTCTCTCTCTCTATCTCTCTTTCTCTCTCTCTCTCTCTCTCTTTCTATCTTTCGAGGCGTGTGTCGTTCAACTCAAAAAGAATGTACCAAACAGACACTTATATTTGTTGTAAATGTTTTTTAAACACAGTGGTTCTCAAGTTCTTGAACAGTACTTCTCACATTGTTTTTTATTGTCACAATGTTTTACACCAAAGGTTCTCAAATTCTTGAACAGTACTTCTCACATTGTTTTTTATTGTCACAATGTTTTACACCAAAGGTTCTCAAATTCTTGATTCTCAATACATGTTGGTTGGTTCTCACGTTTTTAGCACGAATCTTACGTTCTTGAAACAGTGATTCTCACGTTTTTAGCATATTTGTTGTTTGAAACATACAATATAATAACTGTGTATGAGTGACGTGAACAGAAATTTACGCGTGATGTTTTGTGGGGTCATTGATCTGGTTTCAAACCAGGGCGAGGTCGATTTTCCTGTTCATATGTTATGATAACGTTTTTATCGACCAAACCATGACGAAGCGCTTGCGCGCGAACTATTTTCTGAAACAGTATCTCTACACAACAACCAATCGGGTTCCATCACGAAATTCATACACTCGGACTACTTTTATTGGAAAGTCACTGTCTTAATCATGAATTGTTTTAGACATGTCTCATTCTTTAACCAGACCTGGACCGGCGAACGTCTCTGTGCTTAGTCGTAAAGCCTTCTAATATCAAACTTCTGAAAAAGCAACAGCTCACCACCAAACGTATGTTATTCTGTTTTTATTCGTATTTTGTGTTAAATATCTCTGACCTTTAAGAGATATATGTCTGTGTCTTTTTAAGGGTATTCTGTGGAAAAATATCTGGGTATGTGTTTGTGTTTTCCTAGGCGTATTTTCTTAACACTCAGAGACTGGAAGAAAACCCTATACAAAGTTCTAAATGTAAACTCGGTATATGTATATGTTTGTATTCGTCTGTTTTTTTCCTATAATAATATAAAAATAATAATAGGGAGTTAAAATATATATTTTACACATAAAAAATAAATATTTTTATATAGCTGTTTTCAGTAGGCTATATACAGTAAATATCTTTAAAAATATCTGTTTTGGTTGTATTCGTTTGTTTTCGTTTATGTTTTCGGTCTTCGTGTTTTTGTATTAAGGTGTTAAATATAAATAAATATCTCTGTTGTTTTTATCTGTGTGTTTTGTTAAGATGTTAACTCCGAGACTAACTTATTATTCCTTATCCGTGTGTTGTATTAAATATCTGTTTTCTATTTAAAAGACATGTCTGTGTATTCGCTTTTTCGCTAGCCAGTGTTGGTAAAGGCTGTTTCAAAGTTAATATGTCTAGGCTAATAGGTATTTTAATAATAGTTGTTTGTTAAATTCTTACATGTGTGTATGGTTTAGCTAAGTTAAGAATTATCCGACTTATTTTTTATGTGGTGGGTATAACGAGAAAAATTCCTTAGTTTAAACCTTATCTATGTTTCTCGTCTATTGTTAAACTCGTGCGAAAGCAAATTATATTTGGGTTTTGAAAAATTATCCGTGATACTTAAAACTTATAATACTTTCTGATAACAACACTCTAAACTTGTATAGAGTAATAGTCTATTTCAAATACTTGCTTGGATGTAGCACAAAGATGTTTGGGTAGATCGATAAATTGATTTGATTCCACAACACATGCGCTCGATTCGTATTTCTGTACTCACAAGCTGCTTCTATAAAGAACTTCTCATAGTAACTACAAACATATAACGTTAAAAATAACTAAGGACCCGAGTCACTACAAACTACCTAACCAGCCAGTGAAAATTAGACAACATAATAGTTTAGAAAATAGCGTTTTTTTTGGCTTTTAAAACAATACTGAACTACACACGGAAAAAGATAGAGATAATACAATCAACATATTACATTAAGTCACCTTGCCATAACCATGATTGAAACTAACATACACTTTAATAAATACTTATATTTTCGTTATTTTAAAAAAAAAAGGACAGGTCAACTCGGTGCTGTCTCGCGAACGAGCTGGGTTTTAAATCAATATCTTTGTCACAGCCTGCGCGGGGACCATTCTGATATGTTAACACCTCTTTCCTTTGATAACAGAATAAAAAAAAATAAGACTGTGTTTTATTTACCTGTTTATGCGATCTCTCTTTGTCTCTTTCTCTCTCTTTCTCTCTCTCTCTCTCTCTCTCTCTCTCTCTCTCTCTCTCATTACATGTATTTAATTTTATGTGTAAGTAACGTCTTTTTGTTCATCTTTTCCCAGATGGAGTCAACTCAACAGCGGGGCTATGCTTGTTTACGCTGCCAGTCTGTTTTCAAGCGAGGTCATGATCTTACTCGCCATATGACCACAGCACACGACCGCCCCAATCACGAGTGTCCTGACTGTGGCATAGTATTTACAAGACCCGATACGCTGAAACGTCACATAGAGAATAAACATGGGTCCAGTTCAGCACAAACAGACACGTCAATGGCACAAACCAAGCTGCTATGTAGCAGATGTGGGGAGACCTTCACGAGGCGCGCCGACCTATTACGACACAACAAGACCAGGCACTCAATGCCCGGTTTTAGCTGTGACATTTGTGGGAAACAATTTACTCGTCGTGACAATCTACGCATCCACAGAAAACACCAACACACCGCTATCCCTACCCAGCTTTCTACCTCAACGCAGAACCCGATAGCAGACACCACCCCAACACCAACAACAACAGGTGTCACAGTAACACCAGACTCGGCGAACCCACAGACAATACTACCAGATGCCCCATCAACAGCACCGAATCCCCAGTCAGACTCAGCCGCTATGGCGGCCTCTTCCACCACAACAACTTCCACACTACCAAGAGCCCCCTATTCAATAAGTTCCACCCCATCTCACCCACTAAAAAAAGGTCAGACCAAGAAACGCCCAATGACCAATACCCAACCCCATATAAAAAAAACCCCGCTTGACGGCTGAAGAAGACAGCTTACAAGACCTACAGGATGATATAAAACAAATCTACACTGATAACTGGGACGCCATTAAAACACACGCTAACATCCACAAATATTTATCGACTTTCACTTTTTTCCATAATAACCAAAGAATTGAATGGGAAAGTCTTTTGCATCCTGTCTTTACACAACAGACAAAAAGATTCAAGATTAACTTCAGTCACCACGTAGTTTTGAGACACAGAGAAACAAACGAATTACGCTTATTTCATGCCTCAAATAATAATAGTTGTGTGTTAGACCAACCCCACTTAGTCAAAAATCTTACAGATTTCAAATCTTTTGTCTCAAACTTACACGACAGCGATATTATCACAAACGCACAATTAAACAGACCCAATACAAAATATTATGTTGAAGCAATCCCGTCCACATCCTTCTATCTATATCATATTCAAAACCACTCAATCGCTTGAACAAACACCACAACAAAGTAGACAAACACACATTCCTAGACGTCCTCAACACACAACAGGCACAGGGTGGAAAAATATCGGGTTCAGAGCACACAATTCCTCCACCTCCAAAACCATACCACATCACACCTCAACATTTAAACTGTCTCTACACATAAAATATTTCTTACGACGTGACGACAATGTGACGACAATGTGACGACACCCCTCAAGGTCTGGCCTGTACCCCTGTGATATTGTATATTTTGAACATACATCTACCTATATAAATATGTATTATTGTACATTCATATGTGAAAATGTATTACGTTAAAATATAATTATTTTTCAATTGTACATATCACTATGTGAAAATGTATTACGTTAAAAAATTACACCATATAATTGTATATTCATTTGATAAAATATCAATGTCCATTTTGTAAAAAAATACTATATATACTCCTGTTTGCTAATTCAAAAACACTATTGAATATAAAAACTATATTAACTAAAACGCTTTTTTGTTACCTATATCGTCTAATTGTTTGTCTAAATGTTCGTCTAACTGTTCGTATAAATGTTGTAAAATATATATAACTGTTTGTATAACTGTTTGTATGTCTCTGTATATGTCGTCTTCCTATTGTCTAAATATATCTCCCTATTATATGTATATATCGTCTAACTATCGTCTTCCTATTGTCTAAATATATCTCCCTATTATATGTATATATCGTCTAACTATCGTCTTCCTATTGTCTAAAAGTCTAAATATATCGTCTTCTTATTATCTAAGTCTATCGTCTAACTGTTCGTATAACTGTTGTAAAATATGTCTATATGTAAAATAAATAATACACAACAATACCGTGTCGCACTTTCGATGGTAGACCTAGGTCTCTAACACTTCACTCCCATATATATATATATATATATATTGTATATACAACAATTAAAATACACGCACACAATAACCCATACCCCAACACACCCCACTATACATCGTCATCCTCCCCCTCGCACAAAAACAATACCCGCTTCCTTAAAAAATCCATTAGTAACCTAAGTCCCCGTTATCGATTTTTATATTTTCCTCTTTAACTAAAGTATTCTTTTAAAAGAGATCATTAACTATATACTTCTATCTAACAGTTCACTCCTGCATCATACATACAACCACCAGCTACACCCCAACACACACCCATGAGTCATCACCGCCAGTCAAAAAACAATACCCGTTCCCTTAAAAAAAACCTTAGTAACCTAAGCCGTCATCACCACAGATGCATCCTGACAACGTCACCACATCTCTGTATATATGAATGTATATATGTATGTCTATATGTCTAAACAAACACACCCAACATCACACAAAAATCCACCCTAACCCACCAGCTACATCGTCACCCACGCCAGCCCAAAAAAGACACTTCAAAAACCCTCTTAGTAACCCAACATTATCGATTTTTTATATTTTTTTTATACATATATTGTATACATGTATAAACAAACACATCGATACACTATCAACACAATACTTCACACAAAAATCCACCCTAACCCACCCCGCCAGCTACCCCTACAACATACATCAGCACACACGCCAACACAAAAAAGGCACTTCAAAAAACCTCTTAGTAACCTAATCCAACATTATCGATTTTTATATTTTCCTCTTTACTCAAGTATTCTTTTAAAAGAGATCATTAACTATATACTTCTATCTAACACGTCACTCCTGCGTCATACATACATCCACCAGCTACACCCCAGCACACACCCATGAGGCATCACCGCCAGCCAAAAAGCAATACCCGTTCCCTTAAAAACCCCTTAGTAACCTAAGCCTCCGTCACCACAGATGCATCCTGACAACGTCACCACATCTCCGTATATATGAATGTATATATATGTGTGTATATATGTCTAAACAAACACACCCCACATCACACAAAAATCCACCCTAACCCACCCCGCCAGCTACATCATCACCCACGCCAGCCCAAAAAAGGCACTTCAAAAACCCTCTTAGTAACCCAACATTATCGATTTTTTAAATTTTCCGTCATTATCGATTTTTTATATTTTTTATATATATTGTATAAACAAACACCATTATCGTATATTACTATATAAAAAGTCATACGTCTGATCGTCAGAGGAAGCCCCGCCGCTAAAATATATCGCTATATAAAAAGTCATACACCGCCGCCTGAAACGCCACCGCCTGAAATCGATCGAGTATTTTGCTATATAAAAGTCACACGCCGCCGCCTGAATAATACCTAAGTTGTACATGGTATACTACTGACCTCCTTCTGACACGGGAAAACGACGTGTCTTTTAATCCAAAGTGCGGCATTCACCCCTCGCACATATATCTATACCTCTGGTCTAATCACCAGGCATCTAAGTTCCTCTTGAACTTTACAGCGCGGGAAACCCACAACGCGCTTGTAAATAATAATATATAAAGGCCTTGTAAATACACCTTACGCGGTACATCATCGCGTCACATCCAATATATTATAATCAAAATCACATACACTATTCACATACTCTAGAAAACACTGACCGTCTCCCACGACGGATGGCCACAGACTCCCCTTTAACAACTCAGTATTCTTCTCTGACACGTATGCTAACTTCATTCACTTCGCACGCTTTTCTCATGTCCTGTAAACCTCAATTCACACATGAACGCCTCTGAGTATTCTTCAACCATACTCTACGTGCTTCTAACAGTGAACTTTTTAAATGTAAATTTCAAGCTTGCATACTTCAATAAAAATACACTCTAAACAGAGTTACTCCTTTCTCTACCCACACACATGTATACACACGTCATGTATCTCATGACCTTAACCTACTTACTAACAAACTTCAGGACCGTACACAAAAATCCTTAACACCTAACTGTAACGTAAAATATGACTTAACAGTTCACACCGACCCCCGAGGAAAAAAATGATAACATCATTTTTTTTAAATATTACATCAAACCAAAGTGTGAGGTCGGTGAAATATGTCAAGTCATACTAAACAACAAAAAAGGGATGGAAATATATTGGTGAACCAAAAGGTTACCACATTAACAATGGCACCGGAAAGGTGACATAGGCTTTGCCTTAGCAATCATACTCTACTGGCAAACCAAACACAATTTGTGTTGGATGCAAATCTAACAATGTGTACCTCAATAATATATTAACTAATTCATACGAGGATTCACCAGACAAAAATACATGGGTGAACCGAAAGGTACATCAGCATTGTTCATTAAATAATATAATTACATTATAAGTTAACACTTACAACTTATCAAGCTAACACAAATGTTTCGTAAATATAAATAATCTATTCTGAATGCTGAATTTCATCTGTGACTCATGTTTCAATTGCTCGAAAACCAGACCAACGGACTGATGTCTCACTAAGAAGAGGTATCGGTGAGCAAGCCTGCTGATGACCACCCATCAGCTGCCGTAATGATATACAATTCCACCAACAACACTGGCATCTCATGGCGTAGCATACTTTCCTATGGATAAACAAAATTAGGCAAGAATAAAATCATTTGCCTTGGAAAATTTGTATCACATTATGCCACATTACATACCCTTCTATGTCCACCCCATTCCACTAAACATTCCCAGTGGGGTGACAAAATAATCAATTAAGGGATGATATAACCATTTCATATGTCTTCGTGATCAGCGACCTTAGATACTACACCCTGTACTTCCCAACTAAGCTTTACTACTTTAGTTAATGAAATAAGTCAATCTAAAACACCAAGTTATACTGACTTGTACTGTACACCTGTTCACTTTTTGTTGTTTATATACACTCTGTCAAATTTCCATTCTTGAAAAATATTAAGTTTCTCTAGACAACTGTCTCTTTGAAAGATATAGCTTTCAGCCTTGTTTTATGCACAATAACAATTAACCTCTCATGCTGAGTCGTAACAAGTACCAATCTCTTCCAACTAACATCAAAACTATTTTCAATCTAGACTCCATCATCATCATTACCACGATCACAAAAGTATTTCCAAATAGCACAGTATCTTTAGTAGAGCAAACAGATCACTTATGTCCCACTTATCTGGTGGTAACTATTTAATGGCGTTGAACATTAACAACTTCAATGGTTCTTTTCCTTTATCCATGTATCTGTTTTTGAAATTGAAAGATAATATTAACTCTAACTGGTCTGTAACTCCAGCACAATTTCCTTCCAGACCATCCATCACAGTCTTCCACACTTCCTTCCTTGAATTTTCAGTCTCTTCAAGTACTACTTTCTTGGCAACAGAAGTAGCATCCTTCATCTTCGCCCTCCTATACTGCATTTGAGCATCTAAAGGTTCCTTCTTCCAATCTGATTGATCTGTACCAAGCGCAGCCTCATGTCTCTCCTCCGTAGACTTAGCTTGATCTTTCAATGCTTCAGCTTGCTGCTGTAATCTTTGTTTAGCTGCCTTAAGTTGCTCTTCTAGTGCTTCAAATTTAACAAAGTAACTCTCTTCTAAAGCATTACCTTTCTCCTTCCACCGAGATGACAGGACCCTGCAATGTTCCTCTTTAACTTGAGTATTACCCTTACACTCAGTTAATATCCTGTTCCTATCCACCTTGAATTCATCATTTAATCTTTGAATACCATCTTTGTATTCCTTTTCTAATAACTGCTCAACCGTCTTGAATCTTCCTTCTAATATTGTACACTTTTCATCGAAGGTTCCCTCTTCTTGGATCAATTTGTCTATCTTTAACTGATCCTTGTCACACCAAAAACCCATTTTTGGTAACAACACTTCTTGAGGTGCATGGTATGTTTCATCATTCACTGGACTTGTCATTGTCTCATAGGCTTTTGTAAACATTGCATTCTTACTAACAGTTATTGATCTTCCTTCCATAGAATATAAGTTAGTTTTACTCCTAACTGACTCATCATTGATGATAATCTTTTGTGGTTCATCCACATTCAATTTGGATATTTTCCCAACTGAGACTGAACAGTCTTTACAACAATTATCTGTTTGTACAGTGACTTCTTTCTTCTCACTTTGAACAGAAACATTCCTAGTTTCAGTTTTCACCATATCATCTGCTATATTAGCTTTCCTCTTTAAATTCAGTTTTGGTCTCTTGCTATCATCCAATACTGGCAATGCAATTCCAGTTGTAACTTCTCTTATTTCCTTAATCTCTATGAGATATACCTTTGTTCTATGTGGCTTATATTTATCATCCACTTTTACCATAGTGTTAAACAATTCGTAAGACTCACAATCTCTGATAGCCAAAATAAAGTCTCTTAAGGCTATTCTTTTCTTTCTGTTTCTAATTGTTCTTGAACCGTCGTCTGCCATGACTATAGATTTACAGACTAGATTCCCAAATAAGAAAGTATATTCACTACAATACTAAATTATCAGTATTAATTTACTTCTACATAGGTACTATAATAACACTGTAACAAATCACCAATAATTCTAAAGATAATACACACAAGTAACCCTAAAATCAGTCACTTATAATAATCAGATCCACCTATGTCTAGACTAAGACATGTGTAGCTGAACACACTGATCCTCAATATACTTTGACCATCATATCTACAATGCTTAGATTCTAACACAGCAATCATACAAACTATTTGTAACTAATAACCAGGAGCAAAACGCAGTGAATGATGATAATAATGAAATACACTGCTGACACAACAACCATAAACAAACGAACAATAACCGACAGGTGGGGGGATAATAAACACCTGCAATACAAACGACAACAATAGAGCTGTGAAATGAACTTATTTACAAGATAGTAGAAAATTAACGCAAGAAAACTACAAGTAAACATGACAAAAGAGACTAAGTTATGCAACAACAATGAATACACAAACCAAACTATAACAACTAACACCAATAAATGTCAAAGAATTCCATGGGGCACTAGCTACCGAGTCTCTCCAAGACTCTGGAATTAATTTTACCAAAAAAAAAACCTACAGAATAGATTAATACCAATTCCTTCTAATGAAGAAAAAAGTATTAATAATATATAAACAAGTAACACAAATATAAAACGCTAACATAACAATGAATACAAATGAATGACCATCAGGAATGTCAGTAGAATGGTATCTGAACAAAGAAGTGCAACAATGGCATAAACTGTGACTTATCTTAAGTATGTCTTGATTACAGTCTATGGTTCCACCGAGATAATGCAGATCTACAGCTGAAGGATATCTGTGTTGATATCACTGGCACTACAGCAAGCTTGTCTCACTGATATTCGACCTCGCATATTCTGTACAAGATACAAAACAATGTAAATAACTCACAAGTATTGCCATAAACATTAAACTAATAACCACATTTAGAACCACTTAAATATGATGTAGACTAACACTAATACTAATACAAACTTACAAGAAATAAATACCCATAAAATATCTAAGTTGATACTTGAAAGTAATGTAGAAGCAAAAAGGGAAAAAAGAATAAATATAAGCTTTTATAGTCTCTACCAGATGACAGAAGAATAGTACTAATAGTAGTATAATACCGAATAATTACAAAAGCTTAACAAAGAGTCAAATATAATAAATCAATAAAATTGTAACAGATAACAGAAAAGACCTAGGAAATAATCTTTACGATTAATAAACAAATAAAACTAGGCTAATACAGTATACGCCTATTCATATTTATTTAAACAAAACTACTAGACTAATATGTTAAACAGAAAAACTCTTACGGTTGTAATTAGGCTAGATAATTAATCTATAATATTAATCTTAATACATAATATACACAGTACCAAATACAAAGCAGAAACAAACACTCAGAACTTAACACACATGCACGAGAACACACAACACAGTAGAAAAAGTCAGTTATACGAAAACTACAGAATAAGATTTAGTACTAACGAAACGAAACAAAACGAAACAAGACAAATTGCAGCACAACGAAAGAAAAAAAAAATACTACGCACAACAATACACTAATCCAACAATTCAGTTTCTAATACAAATTAACAACAAGTAATACGTATCTTTAATACAGATAGTCTCGTTGATCTTGACTGTAGACCGATGTTCCAGATGTGTTGTCCACTTCCTTTCCGATGGCTTGATGATAAAATGACTGCACAGCACAACACACGTGAAGTACAAACAAGATCCTCTGATAAGTTTCAACGGGCCAGTACATCCCCGTCAAATACATTGCTTTCAAACACTTGAACGTTGAAAAAACAGGCTACTTCATGCAGATTCCGATGCGATGACTTGACCGAGTACACACATAAGCAAAGTTGTCCTTGCACCCTCCGTAACGATGTCTGTCAGTAAACAGTACCCGCTGAGCCGTGTAAATTGGGTCACAACATGGAAACATGCTTATGTGGCGTAAAACGTGTACGCTGATTCCGAGAGATATACTGTTATCTGGCAGGCAGAAAGTACTCAGTCACGCACAATTCGTGTTTACGTTTTCTGGCTTGACTCAGGACCGTAATGTCCAAACCCCACCCCCAGCTGTATGAAGAAATTACAGTCTGTCTTTATTACTCAGTTACGTTTGACTCCAAATATAAATCAAGATGTATGGGTGTTTGATATCTGTTGTGGAGCATATTATGTCTATTGACTTCGCCGCAAACATATCTTTTAGAATGAATTTCATTAGTTGTGGAGCCATAACAATGTCTATTGACTTCGTCGGCAAACGAATCTTTTTAGATGAAGTTTACAGTACTGTCAAGAGTTCCGCTATTCACCCGTGGTTGTGAATGATTCTCCGTAATAGTCCTGGGTTCACCACAGTACTTCTCTGAGCCCCCTAAATCAATGCGGAATATGTACGGTATTGATCTCTGTCCTTCTATAGTCCGTAATATCCTGGGGAAATTAAGACGCCCCGTAGATTGGCCCACTCAATGTTTAAAATATGAGTTACTAGACCTCCTTCTGACACTCTGACGTGTTTTTAGAAGCTTCCGGACAGTAGGTACGCGGACCCTTCGCTGGATATGAATTAACTGTAATCTAAGAAAGTCTCAACTCACATTCCAATACTGTATAATAATATGACGGTGGTTAGTCCTGGACAGATCAGCAACATTAGTACAAAAACTTGCATGATATAGATAACTTGAAAAACATGAATACAGTCATCCTTGAACTCGTATTCTTGGTAACAACTGCAATTACAAATGTAAGTGCGGCATTCACCTCGCACATCAAATCTCTCACTTCGCAACTAATAGTACAATGTAAGTGCGGCATTCACACATCTCGCATGATTATATCCCGTTATGTACTCTCAGATCTCATTTTTACTCCAAATACACACACTTATACTCAAAAACTATCCCCCCCCATACTAACACACTGACTATATCCAAACTAACTCCATACATCTAATTAGACGACTGCGGCATTCACTAATCTATCTCTGCAGATAGACAGACAGTTCTAAATCACTATTCTAGACAATATGGTCAGTATACCTCCTAGACTAAAACTTAGTCGCGGAATCAACCTCGCACAATACTCTATCCGTGACGCTCCTACTTAGGCGCGTAGAATTAACAATGTACCAGCACGCAAAATATCTAACAGTCTAAAAAAAGATCACATGAGTCTACTTTGTGAATTTATCCTTATCTCTGACACGGGAAAACCAGACGTGTCTTTCCTAATCTTAACAGTGCGCGTACTCTAAATTCACCCCTATAAAAAAAACGCACTTATATAAACTATAAAACCTCTGGTCCTAATCAGCCTGGTATCTAAAAGAACAATCTTCCAGCGCGGGCGGAAACCCTAACGTTGCACTCCAAATAACTCTATAAAAATCTTACATAAGACCACCAATCTACCCTTTGTCTGACACTACTGGAAATACACCTTACGCTGGTCATAAATTCTACATCTAACTCGCGTCCAAAGTGCGGCTTATATTATAATCAATAAATCACTACACTATAATCACCATAACTCTAGAAGTTACACTGAACCATCTACCACGAGCGGATAAACCACAACGCGACTCCCCTTATAATAACTCAGGCCTTCTTCTCCTCACGCGTACATCATGCTTAACTTCAACTTCATATTATAATCTTGCACTTACACTTTTCATACTCTAGAAAAACACTAAACCTCTCTAAACCTAATCAATCACAATGAATCCCCTTTAATTCTATCACCAGTATTCTCTCAACTACGTAAAATATGACTTAACAAATGTGTTCCAGTGTTTGTTAGCTGCCGTCGTGTGCCTTGACGTGCTGTCATTATACCTGATCGATGATAGTATACGAGGTCTGCTTTCTGTTTCTCTGTGGCGATAATATGGAGGTGTTTGTCTCATGGGGGCATGGGATTTTGTGTGCTGGGGATTCGAACGAGGAACAGCGTGGATCGGATACCTCCGTTTCTGCCATGTGCTATGTGGTTTTTCGTATGTCCGGTAATCAATAAATCGTCTATCTCTATCAAGCTGAGGACGACTTTTACGTTGATATACGTTGTTTCTACTGTAAACACTGTAACTTCGCCTATCCGCATATGTTACTTTACGATGGGTTGAACAACTGTCATCTTCTTCATCTGGGATGTAGGATTTTCTGTTTCCTTCATGTGAAGGGTTTTCGCTTCGTCTGTGTACGTGTTTAGAGGTATAGCAACCTCCCGTTGTAGAGTTGTATAACATTTCTTCCTTTTCAATAAAACCTGCATTAGGTTTATGTAAGTCTACAGCATAATAGCTTCCAGTATGCGAGCCATATACATATTTATCTGGGGCAGTGGGATGTGCGTCTACTTTAGGATAACTTCCTGGCAGACAATATTCATTTCTCTTGTTGAAATTGGGCGGGTGGCGCGGAACGTGTTTGTTATGCATTGTCCAGGTATTTTCATGTGTAAAACGATAGCTGTATGGGCTGGCCTGCCTATACTCTTGTTGTCGATACATTTTCCAGTCTTATGTATTCCTTGTTAATCGTGGTTTCCTTATGCACTAGGGTTGATTATTGTCGGATTTTCTCTGCTCTTTGTAGAGGACTGGTCACTAGGCACCAAATTGAGATGATCCTCTATCTTTCTAGCGTTCCTTAAGTCTATTTTATCCTTGGTAAAAATGTAGTCTAGATTTCACGACGTTTTTCTTATCTCTTCATTTCAATGAAGAGCCAAACTTTCTCTTATTCATTAGTATTCCTTAGTTTGACGTTCTCTCAGCTTAAGGACCTTCATCTTTGGTAAAAGGTTCTGATATATGCCTGGGTTTACAATTCTTTACCCAGTTTTCGAGCGTAGCTCTGTTTCAGTTATGACTGTGGGCTCTAACAGTTATTGTATGCAATTTTTGGCACTACTTACGTTTCTCGTGAATTCACAAAATATTAACATTCTACATTTCGAAATTTCACAGTTGCATTAATTGTATGAAGTCAATCTCCTCTATTAGAATATCACTGAGCAAGAAGAATTATGTCTTCTCTCGACCGCTCTAAATTCATGACTGCTCAAAAAAATGGCTTCGTCTCTCGTTCATTCCGGGGAAAGAAAGGACTGAGCCTAACCATTGGTGGGAAATCACGTGACCAACGCACTTATACACGCGAAGCTTAGCCTAAATAGATGCGTGGCGTTTCGAAGCTAAACTGGCCTAATTAAACATCTGCATGAAGATTTTTTTATCTTGTTTCTATAAAAATTTATTTTATATGTTAAAATAGTCTGCATCTAAAGACTCACGGTATACGCGGTTACACAAGTATTGACAGAGGTGATTACTTTAACGACATGTGTTCATGTAAGTTCACTGTAGTGATCTGAGATTGACTTGAACGATAGCTCAGCAAATCTCACGGACCAGACGATCACAAGTTAAGATTCATAAATTTCGCAGCTTTCTCTTCTTTCTTTGTTCCCATTCTCGCCCCCACTCCACCCCACCCATTCCTTTTTCTTTCTTTAACCCTACAAAACAAATCTCTGGCTATCAAAGAATGGATTACATTCTACCTAAGAATATCACAGTTAGTGTCAACTAAATACAACAAGCTGAAGCTTGTGACTCTACGAGGATTATGCCAACAGTTGCCAGAGTTCAATGCCGACAGCAGAACTGCGATAATAAAAAACAATGTCAATCAATATTGCCAGACAAAAGTCTCAACAATGTGAAAAATGGTACAAATGTATAGGAGCGTTGGGGTTTTACATTTAATTTCATAGGAAATAATAAGTTAAAGCTTTCTATTTTTTATATCAAAAGGTATTGATTGAAAACAACCCGCGGAAATAGCTCCTAATATGACTGGCTTTTTTGTTCGTGTAATGGTCGCGATATTTTGTCTAAAATTATGTCCAGAATTCGTGATGCAATAGCTACGTATAATACCCACCATAGTACTGTTGCACTCAGCTGGGAAACTCTCAAAACACTGGATTTTTTTTTTCAAAACAACGAACGTTTGGTCATCAGAAGCTGACCACGCATTCAAGTTTTTAACTTGTAATGGAAAAGATATATTCTAATGCATGGGTTTCTAGTTGTAACAAAGCTGATTGATTTCGCTGATCATCAGATTGGGTTACACAGAGTGTCTCAAAGACAGCTTTACAAATGTAAATAATAGGAGATACATAATAACTGAAAACAGTTTTTCTAACACCTCGTGATCCCACAGGACGTACCGTTTGAGAGCTTATAAAGTAAAGTACGTTATAACTCTTCTATAATCTTACAGACCGACTTTCTAAGAAGGTAGTTTTTTCTGGGGTGTTTTTTCTTTTTATGGCGTTCATTTCGATGTATCTCCGAGTTAAGCTACTGACTGTCAAGCATCAAAACAGCTGGGCTGTTCACTGATAATTAGTGCATTTCTCATTCTCCTTCTTTCGCTCAATTGAATAATTCATTCAATCAATCAATCAGTCATTCATTCAATCAATCAATCATTCATTCAATCAATCAATCAGTCATTCATTCATTCATTCATTCATTCATTCATTCAATCATTCTTGGAATCATTCATTCAATCATTTATTCATTCATTGATTCATTAATTACATTTCAGCACCGCAAGGAGCACAGGCGTTCAACAAACGTAGGCCAAATCCACCTGTCGTCTGCCAAATCCACCTGTCGTCTGCCAAATCCACCTGTCGTCTGCCAAATCCACCTGTCGTCTGCCAAGTTCACCTGTCGTCTGCCAAATCCACCTGTCATCTGCCAAGTCCACCTGTTGTCTGCCATGAGTTCAGGCCTTCCCAAGTCCACCTGTCGTCTGCCATGAGTTCAGGCCTTCCCAAGTCTTCCTGTCGTCTGCCATGAGTTCAGGCCTTCCTAAGTCTTCCTGTCGTCTGCCATGAGTTCAGGCCTTCCTAAGTCTTCCTGTCGTCTGCCATGGGTTCAGGCCTTCCTAAGTCTTCCTGTCGTCTGCCATGGGTTCAAGCCTTCCTAAGTATTCCTGTCGTCTGCCATGAGTTCAGGCCTTCCTAAGTCTTCCTGTCGTCTGCCATGAGTTCAGGCCTTCCTAAGTCTTCCTATCGTGTGCCATGAGTTCAGGCCTTCCTAAGTCTTCCTGTCGTCTGCCATGAGTTCAGGCCTTCCTAAGTCTTCCTGTCGTCTGCCATGAGTTCAGGCCTTCCTAAGTCTTCCTGTCGTCTGCCATGAGTTCAGGCCTTCCTAAGTTTTCCTGTCGTCCGCCATGAGTTCAAGCCTTCCTAAGTCTTCCTGTCGTCTGCCATGAGTTCAGGCCTTCCTAAGTCTTCCTGTCGTCTGCCATGAGTTCAGGCCTTCCTAAGTCTTCCTATCGTCTGCCATGAGTTCAGGCCTTCCTAAGTCTTCCTGTCGTCTGCCATGAATTCAGGCCTTCCTAAGTCTTCCTGTCGTCTGCCATGAGTTCAGGCCTTCCTAAGTCTTCCTGTCGTCTGCCATGAGTTCAGGCCTTCGTAAGTCTTCCTGTCGTCTGCCATGAGTTCAGGCCTTCCCAAGTCTTCCTGTCGTCTGCCATGAGTTCAGGCCTTCGTAAGTCTTCCTGTCGTCTGCCATGAGTTCAGACCTTCGTAAGTCTTCCTCGTCATTTTCATTTCTGTCTCCAGCTCCTTTCTCAATTGTTTTCGGTCTACCTCAGCCTCCGGTTACACTGATTATTCCAGAACAAGGGATGCCCGGTAATGCTATCAACAGGTTATATCGCCAGCGTCCTTCTCTCATCTCTTGCTCAACTGCCGCCTGGTTGTTGTCATCAGTTCCACATTAAAAATGTTGTCATACGATTTCAATCCTTCTATTCTACCGCAAGCACCCATCTAAGAAGGACGGTTACTTTTTGGTTATTTGCTTTCTTTGAAAATATTAAAGTAAACGTCTGAATGTGTACGAAGAAGAAGAAGAATTTGCTTTGTTCTTCGAGTTTTGGAGCTGTATAATAGGACTGACTTTATATTTGAGTGGAAGATTTTTATTTTTGTGTTGATCTTGATTTCTTGTTATTTCCATATATTTGCCAATGCAACGCTCATCATGGAGGATGAAGCTGCCGATCCCACAAAGTGGCGATGCTCTCTACGGCGCCTACCTGTCACAAGATGCATTTTAATGCGTCCTCTTTCCGATCTCTCTTTTACTACGGCAGTATCAGTTATATTTTTGTACTGATTTCATTGCGATTTTGTTTCCGAGTCGCACCCTTTTCTTTCTGTTTGCTATGTAGCAGAGAGCTTGTTTGTTCAAATATCTGACATCCCTTGTTGGTGATAATGCATCGCGTTTGCCAGGGTGCGGCAAAGCTTTGCTAAGATTAGGCCCGGGTGCTTGGCAGATAAGAGATTAATCGTCTGTGCGACACATTCTGGACAGTCACACATGACATAATCGTTTCCGGTACACCTTGTTTCAACGACATTACTTTAGCGAAAGTAATAATTTGTTACATCTTACACACATTGTCGTGTGAGGTTACCGATATGTCTGTAAGTTCGCCTGCCGGCAATCGGATGTTTACAGCCCATTTTCAGAAAAATAGTGTTTGAAATTTTGCACGAGATGAGTCATGCAAAATATTCAAATCAGATTGGCTGATCATTTGAGCTCCATAACAAACAGGGTGGGGTAAGACTGTGAATATAACCTGATACATTTCAGTGTTTTTCCACTGCGAGATTCACGCTTGCCAAAGACACCAGACGTGTCAGTTAGAATTCAGAATTTCCATTTATCAGACCGGACACCTTTTATTGGAGCATTCATCAGGACTTACAATTCAGCCCAGGAAATCTCTATAATTTTAATAAGGAAAGCCGCTGTCTGAGGAAACTGAAGGAAACACACGGAGTCAGAAAGGGAATTACAATTCAAATTAACGGCCCCAAGTACACGTGTAAAAAGGCAACTGCCAGTGCCTTTTATTCATCTGAGCAAAACGTCTGTGAGCCTCGATTGGCGTAAGTTGTGGATTTTACATTCTATATTTTACTACTAACATGTGAACTAACATATTTATGTATATTACCTTGTGAATTTTAATGTGTGAAAATAGCTAGTGGATGTCCCAGTCATTTGAGGCTGGCAACCTCAGCGTATAGAATAATGATTCATGAACCACCACTGCACGGGGTGGTGACTGCTTTATTGCTAGTTTCTTAAAGATAACTAAACGCATAAAGAGTCCCAGGTTCCATACGGAGCAGGAGGGAAAGATGAAAGAAATGATGTACATTCTAAGTATAGTACTTACAGTTTCAAACCAGTGTAAATGTCGATGTTAACATATGACTTTAAAATTAATGGAAGTTTCAAACTTTTCAAATCAGTGTAAACATAAATGAAAACATATTCAATTTATATTGTGAACACTTTTCAGTCAGTGGAAATGTAAATGTAAACATATTCTATCTGAGCCATTAACCTTTTCATTTAAATGTAATGTGAAGCTAAAGCTATTCAATTTAAATGTAAAAGAAAGTTTTATCCCGAGGGATTAAATTTAATTCTCATCGAGGGTTAATTCTGAGATAAATGGGATGGTAGAATAGAAGAAAGGGGACACATACGTATGTGTCGGGAAATGCAATACTCAGAAGCTCGCTTCGCTTCTATTCTTTATCATAGTTATTGGTGGTACCAGCAGAAAGTACTATCTCTGGAACAAGAAGAGACAAGTGGCCTTTGCTTTAAGACGAAGGACCGACTTTGTAGTCTCTCCTTACAATTCTGGGAAACGAGCTACACCCGACAACTTTGACTAGCGACGAGCGGGAGCAGTGTAAAAAGAACCAACCCATCAGAAGGAGCAGAACCGTCATTGGCAGCTAAGTTACATATATAAGCTGCCAAAGTGAACTTTGTTTTCATCGTCTCTACTGTCCATCAATGATGAAACTTTTCTTCTAAACTATTCAATTATTTTCAAACTTAAGTGATTATTCAATTTTGTTATTTGTAATGTTACAAATTTAACTTTGATTTAATCATTTTAAAGTTACTGCATGTTTGTCTCAGTCAAATTTACTACACACACTCTAAACAGAGCTATACCAGAATAATAAGAATTCCATTGAGTAAATCAGGGGTTGAGGTTTAAACGAGCTAAGATTAATCATTGCTTACTTCTTCACAAAAGTGGTCGGCAGATTCTAGAATTAACGTGCTAAGCCAAAGCAGCATTGTTTTCGCTTATCTATTGAAGTGATATATTATTTTTATTATGAACGATCATCATGCATTTTGTATCCTTATTTTAATATCACTCTATGTCTTCCCAACATTATCTACAGGGTAATTCAAAAGTCTTCATACATAGGTAAAATTGTCACCTTTTTAATAAACTGTCACTTTATTCACAAAACACGTCTTTTTTAAAATTCCATTGCAACCTTGCTATAGCTTCCTGATCCCGCCATGAGAATGATTACTATTCGATTTTGTTTTCTTTTCAGCCAAAGACATTTTAGAAAGGGTACATAAAAACAGAAATAAGAAACATTATTCTCTATGTATGGAGACTTTTTAATCACCCTCTGTATTGATGTCAATGTATGATTCTACATTCTTCTAGTAGTGTTTCGTTTCATCAAATGTAATCTTGTTATCGTTCCCTGCACTTCACGCTCACTTGTTGATTTTATTTTTCACTTGGTGTTACTTTACTTTCTGTCGACTCTTGCCAAGAAGAGTCTTGGTGTCGTAGATTTTGGATAGGAGAATTAAGACTTGGGTTTGGTCCCTTCTGAATAGGTTGAAATGAGTGAGAGTCCCAGTGTGAATTAGTAAAACAATAGAATTTCCACACAGGTGAGATGATAGACAGTGGTATAGAGGCTGTCGCTGAAAGCGAAAAAAGAATTCTTCTCTCTCTCTCATCTATCCTCTACGACGACTTTTACAGAGTCCGACAGTCTATTCCACATATATATTACATATATTTCTATCTACTCACGGGCACGCACATACACGTGACGACAGTTAAACACACAGACTTGGAAAATCTATAACAATGCTTATACAGATAATTGGGATCGAGCTGACCAACGCACTGGGGTTTGTTTTTTTTCAAGAGAGATATTTTAATTATCATATCAAAATTTCTCACAACACCAAAAAAATACATAAAGGAAAAAACATATACAAATAGTCATAAATTCAAGAAAATGCTACAAGGATGATAGCCCCGTTATGATCTTACTCTAGGTTTAGCCCACAGCCCCCGTTAAGAGAACAGATGATGGCTCAAAGAGTTATAGATACATAGGGTTGAGTCTAAGAGGTTTCTTTCTTTCTCGTAAATGTATGAACAGAGTTGGATAATCTGATTTAGCCTAAGAAAAAAGAAACTCTAGCATTTGTAACAAATTCTGCAGATTTAAAAAATTTAAGACAGCAAATGGGTGACAATAATACACCGGTAAAATAACACTCAGACCTGTGTACTCTCATTCATCCAGCCATGGCCTTTCTCTCACATATATACTCACAACTTTGCTCGTTGCCTCTGGGAACATAATAATTCTAGGACCTTCGCACAGACCCGAAAAATGCAGTCAGCGACCAAGAAACCCCCAGTTCCAAAAGACGTACTGAACTCTCTGTCTCAGGGAACCGATTCCTTGGGTGTTCTAATTTTTCTCGAATGTCTGATTAAGTCACATAAAATTTGTCCAGGCACGAAAGTTAGCCGAGCACAATGTCATTAGCTTTGGATTCTAGGATTTAAGGAATGTCAGATCGGTGTCTTCTTTCAGGCAGGTACTATATTTGGTCACCACAATACTAGTCACAATCTCTGTCGGAATGTTAATGTTATTCTTGTAATATTTTCGCCGCCAGGCAGCATGTACATTTAAATTTGTGGAGCAATATGAACTGGCTCAAAAGCCCAATATATATTTCTAGTCTTTAGAAACCGTTAGTGGGATTGCTATTACTGTCTCTCTCTGATGGCATATGCACTGTCAGATCCAGTGTTACTTGAAACAAAAAAAAACCCACGTGGTTAAAGATAGGAACTGTCTATGCTTCACACAAATATGTCTCTTTACTAAACGCTGGCAAGTTGGGTACCACAGTTTCACTATATAAAAGAAAGAACACATATCAAATAATTTACATATATGTACTCAATATAACTTACATTTTAATAGCAAGCCTACAGCTTGACTTATCTTTAAAACTTCCCGTAAAATAAGTTATATAAAATCAATCATCAGGAATTAGGAATATTTGCGTCTTTCGTCAACACTCAATGATGTATCTAGCGTTATAAGTTAGTTTTAGAAAAATATGATCTCGACTGATTATTTAGCAGTAAATTAACTTCATTATAGCTACATTATGGTTTAATGCTAGAAATATAATTTATTCTGCTTTCCACTGAAACGCGTCACTAGAAAATAATACAGACTATATAGATTAAGCACTCTGTTCAAAAGAACTAGTTTAAAATGAAATCGGCGATTTAACACTTAATCACTTCACAAAATTCTAGAGAACTACTATATAATATTTACCTCAAACACAGCACTACAGGATATCGCACAATTAAGAATTTTACGCTTATATTTATGGAAGTCTAGAAGTTCGACAAATTGTCGCAACAAACTAAGAAAAACTTCGCTTATACAGCTCTACTCTTCGCGAACCACCTGTCTACTGCGAATTATTGAGACAAGAATGAAAATAAAGTTTCAACTAGGTTTATTATCTATGAAACGGACAAAGAATCCCACTGTTTCGAAACCACGAAACAGCGCCCGTCTCTCCCCTTCTCTAACACCCTACGTCAGCTTCCCTCATGTCGTAACAGCCATCAGTGCGATTACGCACCTGCGTTAACAAACTGACCGGGAAAAGCGCGTGTCAGTTGCAAATCTCAGACAACCGTCTGAAACTGCGACTATAAGGTGTAAATATTCGCTCCTACTTAAGCGTTCGGCCGATCCAACTCGTTGTTGACCGGTGAAAATGCAGACGGATGTCTGCTCTCTCCTAGCATTCTCACGCGTTTACGTCGAGAATCTAACTCAGGAGTGTCGTGTCATCTGAAGGTGCAGACCCAAGTCGGCTCGATGTCTGAGATGGACTGCAACTAAAACGCACTTCACGTCTGACTGACATCTATGTAATAAAGTTACGTATCCCAGTATGAGAAAAACACAAGGTAAAGTTTGAGAATACTGAAGAAAAATATTCTTCGCAAACAAGTGATGCGAAAAATACAGGAAAAAACAAGTAAGGAAAGATAATAAAATAAAGGATGTGGGTGAGAGAATAGGAAGAAGATATAGGCAATTTAATGATATAAAGACCTACGTGACAGGACGTCCCCCCTTAAGATATGGTAGCACTCCATGTCTACGTTATGGAATTAAATTTCCTATAACCGTAGCTTCGGGGTGTCTGTCTTCTTCCCTCTCATCTTCCCCCCTCCATCTCTCTCCAATTCCTACTCAAGTCTACTCCCCAAAGTTTCCTTCCTCTGGAATGTCTCCCATGCGCGCTTGAAAGAGCGTCGCCGCTTCTGACATTTTTGAAAGATTTCTTGTGATAGCGGTGGAATATCCCTGCCACTATCATCATCTTCGTCAGCTCTGGCGATCGTCAGGAGATGGTCGGAGGTTGGCACTGGTCTTTCCAAGTATCTCTTTAAGAGATTTAAATGGAAAACCTTCTCCTTTCCTTGAATAGAGATCTGGTAGTTAGCCTTAGAAATCTTTTTCCGGACGGTAAACGGCCCTTGCCATCCGATCTTCAGTTGGTTGTTCCCGGTAGGGAGTAACACCAAAACTTTCTCTCCTGCTTCCAGTTCTCTCTCTTTCGCGACTTTCCTGTATCGGTTAGCGTGCTTTGTGCGTGCTCGCTTAAAGTTAGTCGTTGCTAGGTTCCATCCTAGTTTCAACCTATCCTTTAAAACCGACACATATTTACTGGCTGAGACAACTGTCTCATCAGCCTTCTCGTCTGTCAGAGACTGAAGTAAGGCTTCAAGCGGCCCCTTTATAGGTCTGCCGAATAAAAGCGTAGCTGGAGGGAAACCCGTAGAGGCCTGGGGACTACCCTGTAAGCGAATAGGGCTGCAGGAATGAAAAGATCCCAGTCCTCCGGCTTTTCTTGTGCCAGCTTGCGTAGCATGGTGGTGAGGCTGCCGTTGAAACGTTCCACTAGCCCATTTCCGGCCGGATGGTACGGGCTGGTGTGGATGTGTTTGGCCCTCAAGATCTTAAAGATCTCCTCCATTAACAGGCTACGGAATTGGGATCCATTGTCCGTCAAAACTTGTTGAGGGAATCCCAACCGTGTAAAGATCTGCACAAGGGCTTCTGCGACATGCTTCGAGTCTGTGCATGTTAGCGGTATAGCTTCGGCCCACATAGTGCATGTGTCGACTAAAGTCAGGATAAACCTGTGCTTTCGTTTGGTCCTTTCTAGGGGTCCAACGATGTCGACAGCAACCCGTTCGAATGGAGTCCCCACAATTGGCGTTTGCCCCAGGGGAACTGGGGCAGTCCATTGCTTGGGTGCTACCCGTTGACACTGGGCACAGGATTTCACATATCTGAGTATATCAGTGTTCATCCCTGGCCACCAATAGTGAGTCTGTATACGTTGCTGTGTGGCGTTCTGTCCAATATGTCCGCTAAACGGGAGAGAGTGCCCCATTTCAAGGATTTGACTTCTGTACTTTTTCGGTACTAGGAGCTGATTAGAGCCTTGTTCAGGCTTGCCCGTTCTCCGATAAAGCACGCCATCCTTAGAAAAGATGTCCCCGTGTTGTCTAGGGTCTTTGGCCATGGGCAGTTTCCTAAAGCAGGGTTCCAAAGTAGGGTCCTTTTGTTGCGCCTCTTTAAGTTCCATGGGTAACAAATTTGGCGCAGGCTCCCGTTCCTTCTTGGCTTGCCCTCTTGTGGTTACTGTTGCCACTATTGGCTCTTCCGGTTTCCCAATAAACACATATCTACACCCGAGTATGACTGGGTAGATGGGGTCGTCCATAACAGCCGCTTTGATCACCCCTCTGACAAAGTCAGAGTGTATCTCCACCAATGCGATGGGAAGCGTTGTTGGTGCATCACTCCTAAAAACTCCACACAGTTTAACGGTTTCTTCTGTCTCTTGACCGGGTTTGACCAGGTTCCTGGCAACAATGCAATCAAAAGAAAGCCCCGTGTCAAACAAACAATATGTTGAAGTCCCGTTTAAAACAACCGTACCTCGCGTAGAGGGTCTCTCTCCCTCAGGTTGAGAATCACTGACAATAATTCTTTCCTGCGAGTCTGTTGTTTGTAAGCATCCGATGCGCTTCGGCTCGGTGTGCTTGCTCTGATCCTTATTCCCGTGCGCAGGGGTTTTCCCTTTGTCACCTTGACCTTTCTGGCCACGCTGCCATGAAGGACGGTCGGGTTGATCAGACTGTTTGGGGTGGTTGGGGTACTTGTTCTTGTAGAACTTGGATTTTTCAGGAGGGGGGTTTTGAGGTCCAGTTTCTCTGTGGTTATTCGAGTTGGAAGCCTGAGAAGATTGCTCTAGATTATTTTTTCGAAAATGCTCCTCTGTCGGTTTCCGTTTTGTGGCCGGTAGTTCAGCCAGCGCATTTTGATAACGCTCAGACTTCTGTAAAATGTCTATAAGCTTTTCTGCCCCCTGCTCGGCAAGAAATCTCCGGGTATCCGCAGAAATGTGTTCTTTATTTGTTCTGTTAAAACAAATTCCTCAAGACCTTCGTAGATAGAGGGGAGCTGCGAAAGCTCAAGGCACTTTGTTAGATATCCCTTTAGACGAGATGAGAACTGGTGAAAAGTTTCAGAATTCTCTTTCCGGCTGTTTCGAAACAGTTGCAAAAATTTGCGAGCGTTCATTTCAAAGCGCTCCAGTAACGCTTTCTTCAACACATCATAGTTGTCTTGTTGGCTACTTTCCAGCTTAGAATAAACATCATAAGCGGAACCTTTTAGGGCCTGGGAAAGTTTCATATTCCAACGCGACCTCTCTAACCCGTACAGAGTTGCAATTTTCTCAAATTTTTCTAACCATGTGTCAATCTTCTCATTTGGACAAGGAAAAGATTCTAGAGTGAAAGACATAGCGTTGAGTTGAAGAGATTGAGTGTTAGAAGGATCAATTAAGGAGGAATGAGGAGAAGACTCTCCATTGCTGGAGGTAGAGCCAGCACCATGACTTTGGAATTCTAGAGTTTTAAGAGCCAACTCATGCTGTCTCTCTTCCCTCTCCTTCTCATGCTGTCTCTCCCTCTCCTTCTCTCTTTCCTCATGCTGCATCCTGCGAATTTCCATTTCCTCATCCATCTTCTTCTGCTGTAAAAGACGTTCCTCCGCTTCTTTCCTCTCCGCTGCTTCTTTTTCCTCTTTAGCTTCAGCTGCTTTCCTCTCCGCATCATATCTCTCAAGTTCGTCTCTGACAAATGCTTTCGCTTCCTCTCCTTCCAGTCCCTCCTCTCTCGCTTCGTCCCTGAGGAGTTGTCTAAGCTTTGCCCTCTCGGCCATATTAAGTCAGTGACTGAGACTAGTGGAGAAAGAAATTTAGAAAAGGATACTCTGGTTCCTACCACTTACGAGAAAAAAAATTCCAAAAATCAAAAGATGATATATTTAACCCTGGGATACCTCCTCCAAAAATAAAAATCTAACTATCGCTGCTATTAATCGGCAATAAAGCACCTAATGCAAAACACGACTACGCCAACTAAATGGTAGTAAGATTTATTCCCTGAAAAATAAGTTGCTACAGTGGAAAACTCAATGATTATAGCAAAAATTATTTAGGAAGAAAAAAAATCCCCTTAATTTTCAATCCACTATCAAGTTCACCCCCTGAAAACAGTTAGGGTAAGGGAGGCAATTAATCTGGACAAATAGTCCGAAACGCACTCCTTAGCTTTTGCTCAAACACCTTCCTGCTTCAGAACCCTTGTGAATGTTATACACTCACAAAACTTTACCAGCGTTTAGTATTACAAATCAACAATAACATATATTCCGTCAAAATCCACCTGTAACTCAAATGTATAATGCTTCTTAATGCTGTGGATAAAACTTATCAGTTTGTGTGGTCAGCACGCCCGTAAACAGATCGTTAGTCTAGGGGATAAATTATTATAAAATAAAACTCACAAGACAATCACACTCTTACTCTATTACAGAATAAAGAATCTTAAGTTCAAAATCCAGATAGACGAGTCCACATTTGTCGTACTCGTCTTCCTATTCTAAGTTCAAAAATCCGTCGGGCGAGACCACCTTTATCGTAGCGCCTTAGGATTTTGGGTTCAATTCCCGGTAACGAGCGACCATTTGTCGTAGATTTTGGATAGGAGAATTAAGACTTGGGTTTGGTCCCTTCTGAATAGGTTGAAATGAGTGAGAGTCCCAGTGTGAATTAGTAAAACAATAGAATTTCCACACAGGTGAGATGATAGACAGTGGTATAGAGGCTGTCGCTGAAAGCGAAAAAAGAATTCTTCTCTCTCTCTCACCTATCCTCTACGACGACTTTTACAGAGTCCGACAGTCTATTCCACATATATATTACATATATTTCTATCTACTCACGGGCACGCACATACACGTGACGACAGTTAAACACACAGACTTGGAAAATCTATAACAATGCTTATACAGATAATTGGGATCGAGCTGACCAACGCACTGGGTTTTTTTTTTTTCAAGAGAGATATTTTAATTATCATATCAAAATTTCTCACAACACCAAAAAAATACATAAAGGAAAAAACATATACAAATAGTCATAAATTCAAGAAAATGCTACAAGGATGATAGCCCCGTTATGATCTTACTCTAGGTTTAGCCCACAGCCCCCGTTAAGAGAACAGATGATGGCTCAAAGTGTTATAGATACATAGGGTTGAGTCTAAGAGGTTTCTTTCTTTCTCGTAAATGTATGAACAGAGTTGGATAATCTGATTTAGCCTAAGAAAAAAGAAACTCTAGCATTTGTAACAAATTCTGCAGATTTAAAAAATTTAAGACAGCAAATGGGTGACAATAATACACCGGTAAAATAACACTCAGACCTGTGTACTCTCATTCATCCAGCCATGGCCTTTCTCTCACATATATACTCACAACTTTGCTCGTTGCCTCTGGGAACATAATAATTCTAGGACCTTCGCACAGACCCGAAAAATGCAGTCAGCGACCAAGAAACCCCCAGTTCCAAAAGACGTACTGAACTCTCTGTCTCAGGGAACCGATTCCTTGGGTGTTCTAATTTTTCTCGAATGTCTGATTAAGTCACATAAAATTTGTCCAGGCACGAAAGTTAGCCGAGCACAATGTCATTAGCTTTGGATTCTAGGATTTAAGGAATGTCAGATCGGTGTCTTCTTTCAGGCAGGTACTATATTTGGTCACCACAATACTAGTCACAATCTCTGTCGGAATGTTAATGTTATTCTTGTAATATTTTCGCCGCCAGGCAGCATGTACATTTAAATTTGTGGAGCAATATGAACTGGCTCAAAAGCCCAATATATATTTCTAGTCTTTAGAAACCGTTAGTGGGATTGCTATTACTGTCTCTCTCTGATGGCATATGCACTGTCAGATCCAGTGTTACTTGAAACAAAAAAACCCCACGTGGTTAAAGATAGGAACTGTCTATGCTTCACACAAATATGTCTCTTTACTAAACGCTGGCAAGTTGGGTACCACAGTTTCACTATATAAAAGAAAGAACACATATCAAATAATTTACATATATGTACTCAATATAACTTACATTTTAATAGCAAGCCTACAGATTGACTTATCTTTAAAACTTCCCGTAAAAAAAGTTATATAAAATCAATCATCAGGAATTAGGAATATTTGCGTCTTTCGTCAACACTCAATGATGTATCTAGCGTTATAAGTTAGTTTTAGAAAAATATGATCTCGACTGATTATTTAGCAGTAAATTAACTTCATTATAGCTACATTATGGTTTAATGCTAGAAATATAATTTATTCTGCTTTCCACTGAAACGCGTCACTAGAAAATAATACAGACTATATAGATTAAGCACTCTGTTCAAAAGAACTAGTTTAAAATGAAATCGGCGATTTAACACTTAATCACTTCACAAAATTCTAGAGAACTACTATATAATATTTACCTCAAACACAGCACTACAGGATATCGCACAATTAAGAATTTTACGCTTATATTTATGGAAGTCTAGAAGTTCGACAAATTGTCGCAACAAACTAAGAAACTTCGCTTATACAGCTCTACTCTTCGCGAACCACCTGTCTACTGCGAATTATTGAGACAAGAATGAAAATAAAGTTTCAACTAGGTTTATTATCTATGAAACGGACAAAGAATCCCACTGTTTCGAAACCACGAAACAGCGCCCGTCTCTCCCCTTCTCTAACACCCTACGTCAGCTTCCCTCATGTCGTAACAGCCATCAGTGCGATTACGCACCTGCGTTAACAAACTGACCGGGAAAAGCGCGTGTCAGTTGCAAATCTCAGACAACCGTCTGAAACTGCGACTATAAGGTGTAAATATTCGCTCCTACTTAAGCGTTCGGCCGATCCAACTCGTTGTTGACCGGTGAAAATGCAGACGGATGTCTGCTCTCTCCTAGCATTCTCACGCGTTTACGTCGAGAATCTAACTCAGGAGTGTCGTGTCATCTGAAGGTGCAGACCCAAGTCGGCTCGATGTCTGAGATGGACTGCAACTAAAACGCACTTCACGTCTGACTGACATCTATGTAATAAAGTTACGTATCCCAGTATGAGAAAAACACAAGGTAAAGTTTGAGAATACTGAAGAAAAATATTCTTCGCAAACAAGTGATGCGAAAAATACAGGAAAAAACAAGTAAGGAAAGATAATAAAATAAAGGATGTGGGTGAGAGAATAGGAAGAAGATGTAGGCAATTTAATGATATAAAGACCTACGTGACACTTGGGGAGCTGAATTGTCAGTTCTTGAGCCAAATATGTTGCACTGACTGATAGTATGACAAGATCGCCAATGTGGAACTGATGACAAGAAGCAGACAAGGGCCAGTGGAACAAGAGTTGAGAAGAAGACGCTGGAGATGGATAGGACACACATTGAAGAAACATGTTGGTAGCATTACAAGGCAGTCCTTGTTCTGGAGCCTACCAGGGTAAGAGAGGCAGTGGTAGACCAAGAAACACATGGAGAAGAGAACTGGATACAGGGAAGAGAACTGGAGACCGAAGTGAAAATGATGAGGAAGAAGGGGAAAGAACATGAGCTGATGACACGTGATAGGAGGACATGGCATGTGTTTATTGAAGGCCTATGCTCCTTGGAGAGCTAAAGGGTATTGTTTGATTATTGGCTGATTGTTGATGTGAGCCTGGTGTTGTTGCATCAGTTTGGTAATATTGTCTATCCAACTGTCTCGGGTTGCCTCCCCTTTGCTCTGTAGTGGCCAAACCTATAGTATCTAATGTGGGTCTTCAAAGGTGTCTACCTTCGCACAAGATTACTCTTGGCACAGCTGTAGATAGAAGAATAATGATGCTACTACGAGATATTTCAGAAGTCAAGAACAATGCTGAATGAGTCTGAGCACGTTAACTTTGTATCTGACCCGCCGCGTTTTGTGAAGATGGGTTATATGATTTATCTGAGCTCCTACAAGCCCCAAGCTGATTTAATTCAGCGAAATCTTAATTTATTAGCTCAGTTTTAAGTGTATATAAGATGACCGTGACATACGGGTGTGCACATTCTAAATAATTAAATCAACTTTAAATTTGTGTATTCACAAATAAATTTAATAATCAATTATTTTTAACAGTTTACCTTTTTTTAAAGAATTATTCATTTTTTAAACAGGGTGACGTTGTGAATTTGGAGGAAATAGTCTGACAGTTCACGTGGCAGCTATTATGTTTGTACTTAGCTCCCAATAAGTTTGATTGTTTCTACTCCAGCTGATGTTTTGTTCTTTGCAGATAGATGACTGGTTCAATCGTTACTAGTCAAGTCTGAAAGTTGTGACACGTTCCAAGAAGTATCAGGGAGTAATCACAAAGCTGGTCCAGCGTCTCTAAGACCCGTCTGATGATGGTGTCTAGCGTCGACTTCAGGCCACTTATACCCTCACTTGTTCCAGAGACAGTACGCTCAATTGGTACCACCGACCCAAATTGTCTTTTCTACGTGTTCTGGGGTGTTACTTTACAATAAGCCCCTACTCTGACTTCGTGTTCAGATTCCTAGGATTGCGGTTTTCCGTGTTAATAAAGGAAGAGTTTTCCTGGGATATAAGTTTTCAAGATGCTCAAAGAAGGTCCGGTCCGATAAATGGAATTCTGATCCTATTCTTTACACTGGCTGTCTGGCTGGTCTACTGACGAGTTGAATTTCACAATGCTTTTAATCGGCGAAAGTGTCAAGTTAAGTTACAACTTTCGTCTCACGCACGTTGTTGTTTACTATTAGACCAGGCTCCAATCAGAAATGCTGTTATGTTTATATCTCGAATGCTGGCCAATAGTTTCAATCATGTGTGTTATGATGGGATTTATTTAAAAAAATACATCATAGGAAAATTCTATGTGTTATTTAAAAGGTCACTGTCCAAATATGGAATTGTTATATCAGTCGATTCGCGGTAATGATTGCAACTACAACTCCCTACATCATCACAAATAATGTCTTCGTAACAATTCTGTCCGGAAGCTATTACAACATTCCGTCTTTCAGATGCATGTCTGTAATATGTCCGCAAACGGATAATTTATCTCCCCGTACTTGTGCAAACACCGACCCTCGTTTGACCATCTGGGCTGTGACTCTTCACGACAGTAATTAGAAAATCACACTAGCCATATAAGTGATAAGCAAGCTCTCTTGGCCATTTACGTGTGAATTCGGCGCTCAATGTCTGGTACACGAGAATTTTACCAACATGACTGTCGGTCAAGATTGCATCATCCGTCTACTCTTTCTTCAGGGATGAACAGGTAAAAAAAACAGGACGAATTATTACAGGAAGAAGTGCAAACAATGACTCGAAAATACCAATTATCTGTCGGAAGATAGGAGATGAAAATGTGCCGATCATTGAACAGTGCACACAATTCGCACGCCCCAGAAAGGTAGCTAAATAGTGCCGGAGCGGACAAGACATCGATTCAAATTATGTGACGCCAGCTGTCTCTTAATCCTTCCTGTAAACTAAAACTACTTTCTCAATTGTAACTGGCACAGAATGGTACGTGACTGGATTCCACTGCCATAAGATGGCCAAACCACTTTATTTTATGTTTCTCTATATATTTGATGCATATTTCTGTTGTTCCTACCATTGTTCTTAATGTCATCTCAACTCGCACGATGTGATTATTTTCTTGACTCCTGCGCTCTGATCCGATGGTGTAGCCGCCATAAATACTACCGCATGTCACTTTAAACAAATAAACAAAAAATGACAACAAAGAATAAGCTTTGCATTTTTAAATCAGTCATTATCAAGTGTCTTTAACTCATTGGAGCTTGCCTACAAGACAACAAACATTCTATCATGTCTCCAGTGTGAGCTTTACTAGAATATTCTACATTATTGATAGCATCTTTCTGTGTTTATAGCGATGGAGATTATCTCCTGAAAGCTTTCTCAGTGTATTTATTTTACTTTCTTCTTTCGTTTTCACTGGCGTTCTTCTTCTTTGTTCCATAAAGTGAGCAGTGCATTTAAGGCTTATCTTCTTTGTTCTTTTGCTTCGCCGTACGCTGTCAAGTAACCATATCTATCTCTCTTCTTAAGCTGAAACTCCGTCTTAGGCTTCCCTTGACACCATACAGTTTCTCCCTCAAATGTGTTGCAGAAAGCCAAGCTGCCACTCTGCACCTCTCATGAAGCCGACAGTTTTGGAGGACATATTCTACTGTGACTTCCCCACATGGATACACATATCTGTCTGTGTGACTTCCCCACATGGATACACATATCTGTCTGTGTGACTTCCCCACATGGATACACATATCTGTCTGTGTGACTTCCCCACATGGATACACATATCTGTCTGTGTGACTTCCCCACATGCATAGACATATCTGTCTGTTTGACTTCCCCACATGGATACACATATCTGTCTGTGTGACTTCCCCACATGCATAGACATATCTGTCTGTGTGACTTCATCACATGGATACACATATCTGTCAGTGTGACTTCCCCACATGGATACACATATCTGTCTGTGTGACTTCCCCACATGGATACACACATCTGTCTGTGTGACTTCCCTACATGGATCCACATATCTGTCTGTGTGACTTCCCCACATGGATACACATATCTGTCTGTTCGATTTCCAGTTTGTTGAACAGATGGTATCTGAGTTTGCAATGGTCCGTTCTCAGTCTGAAAATTATCACTCGATCTCTTCTAGGTAATGTACAGTATGGTTCAGTATTACTGGACTCTGGAAGTTCCTACTGCCATTTTTTTTTGGTACAGTTATTTCTGATTATGGCTTTTATCTCTTCATATGTAAGCCCTGTCTTCTTCTTCGGCTTTCCTTCCTCCCTCTTTGACAAGTTTATTTGCCTTCACATTTCCATACATCTTGCAATGGGTAAGGATCCACTGTACTTCTACTTTTTGTTAATTCATGGCTCGTGTATATTAGTTTAAGTCTGATCTCACTCCCATAGCGTTTCTCCCTCAAGGGGGATACAGAAGGCCATGCTGCCAATTTGTTTTTCTTGAGAAGTCTACATTACCGGAGGACATACTTTTATTGTTTGCTTTTCTCCCCCCTTTTCCCCGATTAACAAGTCTGTTATTATTTTTCATTTTTCAATTGTTAAAAGAGCTTTCGTTGGTCCCTGTCGTCATTTTTTCACACGCTTTTCGTTTACTTGCCTTGTATGTCACTGTCGTGTCCACCTTCAAATCTTGCAATCGAATTTTAAATCACTTCCAGGTGAGCAATAGCTCTGAAACTTGGCATAGTTGTGTATTCCCGATGACAATACAATAATCAATCGTAAACATAATAAAATGAATAAAATTAAAATTAATAATCATTTTTTTTTTTTGGTATTGTATCAGCACGGAAATGGGCGACAACTACAAATAATCTGGGTGTATTTTTTCCAACAAGATTGTCTCTCTTGAGAGAAATGTTGAAACTTCAAGAAGTGCGTGAACTTTCGGCAAATCACTAAAAAGAAGAAAATAAAAAATATTTAAAAAATATTTTAAACACACGCTTTTAATACAGTAAAATCCAAAAACAATTTTTCAAGGAGTTTATAGCTTGCAGTCAAAAAATTTAACATCAAATTGACAAAAAGCGTGGGGTGCTTAAGCGCGTATCATATATTTTATCCATAATGAAGTATAAAGCAGAAGTTAATTTCATGCAGAATCAGCGCCCCACGCTTTTGACTGCAAGCTATAAACTCCTTGAAAAATTATTTTTGGCTTTTTAGTGCATTAAAAGAGTGTGTTTAAAATGTTTTTTTTATATTTTTTAAATTGTTTATTTTATTTTTGTTTTTCCTGTATGCTACGAAAACATGTTTCTCAAGGTGTAGGTTGTTTTGTTGATGTATCACTGTCAATCTACAGTCTATTTTCTTTTAATTGATGCTTTTTTGAGAACATGATTTGCAGCCTTATTTAAAAAAAAAAATCTTTTCACATAATAAATCAATTAATATATATAATAAATTTATATATATATATATATATATATATATATATATATATATATATATATATATATATATATATATATATATATATATATATATCATCTGTCATGTTGACTTCATGCTCCATAAGAAGCGAAGAAAGAGATGATAATGGTTAATAATATTATTATGATATTGATATTGTAGTTTTTGTCTTTTATATTGATAAGCAAAAAACAGGCCTACCATTTGTTCTGGTACCTTTAATTAAAAGCCAGCTTCAGGAAAAATCAAGAGAGCTTAAATATCGTCTTTATAGACCTCACAAAAGCATTTGACCTGGTTAGTAGGGATGAACTATTCAAAATCCTCCTGACTACAGGCTGCCCTGCTAAAATGCTGGAAATGATAAAGTCATTCCATGGTTAGTAGGGATGAACTATTCAAAATCCTCCTGACTACAGGCTGCCCTGCTAAAATGCTGGAAATGATAAAGTCATTCCATGACGATATAAAGGGAACAGTCCAATATGCTGGAAGCACATCACAACCCTTTGACATACGAAGTGGCGTTAAACAAGGCTGTGTTCTGGCTCCGACCATCTTTGGGATCTTCTTTGCCTTACTCCTGAAACATGCATTTAGAGATGCAGCTGAAGGAATATGCCTTCACACTAGGTCAGATGACCGTTTGTTTAATCTTTCAAGGCTGAAGGCAAAAACAAAAATCAGAAGAGTCACCATTATGGACTTGTTGTTCGCTGATAACGCTGCAGTCGTCACTCAAAGCCAACAGGAGCTTCAGAGTTTGATGAATCGCTTCACCCAAGCATGCAAAGACTTTGGCTCACAATAAGTCTAAAGAAAACAAATGTTGCCGAGTGAGGATGTGGGTGCTGCACTATCACTATTGATAACTATGAATTGGCAGTGGTGCACCACTTCACATACCTGGGGTCTACCATCAATGACAAACTCTCACTGGACACAGAAATTGACAGCCGCATTGGCAAAGCTGCAGCTTCCTTTGCCCGCCTCATATAGCGTGTTTGGGTACACTCCAAACTCACAATGAAGACCAAGGCTGCGGTATGTAACGCCTGCGTCACCAGCACTCTCCTATATGGCAGCGAGACTTGGACAACCTATGCTAAGCAAGAAAGAAGGCTCAATACCTTCCATTTACGGTGTCTACGCCACATCCTTGGCATTTCGTGGAAAGACAAAGTGACAAATGTCGAGGTGTTGTCACGTGCTGGCCTTCAAAGCATGTATACACTGCTTAGACAGCGCAGACTACGCTGGCTTAGCCATGTCCGCCGCATGGAAGATGGTCGCATCCCGAAAGATATCTTCTACGGGCAACTAGCAGATGGCAAAAGAACAGTTGGGCGGCCGCAGCTGAGCTTCAAAGATGTGTGCAAGAGAGATATGAGGGCACTGGACGTAAATCCAGCAACGTGGGATGATGAAGCTGCCGATCGCACCAAGTGGCGATGCTATTTACGGCGCCACCTCAGATTGGGCGAAAAGAAGCTCACACAACAAGCCGAAGAGAGAAGAAAACGTCGAAAGGAGGGAGCATCAGGAAAATAAGGAGCTGAGGGCTGTACCTCAGGGGCGCATTCCCATAGTCAGTTATGACTGAAGGGGCTATTATATTATAATTAAAAGCAAGTCGTTTAAACATAAAAACTCACACACACAGCGAAAGGAGAAAAAAAACTAACACAGAATGCATTTATCAATTTGTCCCTTTTTATGGTTCATTCATAAATCGTACTAAAGCAAAGTCGTAACATGTCCCTTTTTGGATTAATGGCAGTAGGAGGTTTTTGAATGTACCGTCTCTAGGTGAACATAACTTGACGTATGAACATCGCTAACAATAGACTATAAAGCTATCGTAAGAATGAAATTCATTAGGTGAGAAACGCTTGGCTCAGAAAAACGCGCGTAATCCTGACATTCCAAGACACACTCTTACACAAAGTGAGAGAGACAAGAAAGAGATCCATACAATGAGCTAATGCCGATTTTAAGTCTTGTGAACTATATTCACTCCTTGTCTCTGGTGCCCTACCTTACTATAGATTAATAAAAAAAATATTACACACATAAAAGTATGTTTCAGGCAGTCGTGAGAAATAAAGAAGTAGAAAACTAGACAACAGAAAAACAACAGAAGTAAGTGGCTTACCGGAGAATCGAACCCAGTACCTTCCGAATGGCACCACCGCCTAGGTACGGAAGCGAATCACACACTGCCAATAATGTGGTGCCTAGGCAGGGAGGATAGTGTGATTCGCTTGCGTAGCTAGGTGTGTAATCGTTATTTATTTACTGTTTACAGGCCTCGGGTTTCCCTTCTTTATTTGTTTAAATGTTTACAGAATTAAAAGCTGTATATGCAAGAGTGCATACATAATTATGTTAAACAACCTTAAACCTTTAAAAATTAAACAAAAACAAAACACAAAGTTACTTACATGAGGTATTATTCTTGCTTTGTTGTTTCACAAACTTGATTATGAGTGCATATTTCTTTCAATGGCCTGGCTTTCCGTACACAAAATTGGCGCACAGCTAAAGTGTTCTTAAATTATTTATGACCTCGAGTAACTCTTTATCCTTGTGAAAGCGTTTGCAAGAGAGTTCAGTTGATGCGTTCAAAATGGATAATGTGAGGATGGTGCCCAGCTTGGGCTCTACATTAATGTTGCGTTTTAACTAATGGCATTGGTGTTGTTCTTGTTGTTGTTTAACTAGGTCTGTTCAGCTTCTCGCTCTTTTGCAGCCAATACCAAGTTGACGAGTCCGTGGTATTATCTACACTGTAGGTCTAGACTTTTCCTGTAGTTTTTCTGCCATTCTGAAACATATTGAGTTGAAGTCATGAGCTCCAGTTTCTCCAGCTTGGCTTGCATTTAAAGGATTGTCACATCTGGTCCCAAGCTAGGAAAAAGAAGCGCGTGGCATACTGTACACTCCCCGCCATTCAAGGAGGCTCTCCAACTATGCAGGGTTAAAATACTGGACTCTGATTCTGGGCTCTCCCAAAGGAATTGTCACGTTCTGTATAGAGCCCCTTCTCAGCTTCCCCTGCCTATCACTGGGTCTACAGTGAGATCCTCCTACATACAGTCAACCAGGTCAAAGCCAAAGAATCACGTCTGGGGCTCAAGTGACTTCTCCAAGCTTAGTGTGCAATACTGGGTTCTCAACAAGTTTCACCACAGGGGGAATCCCTGGAAGTGTCTGGATGATTTCAAGTCAATGATATGTAATTAGCCTCACAGGCAGATATTCACTTCCACATACGTAAATTGTAGCATTGTGCTTAGCTGGTGGTCATATAAGGATGACTCAAGATATACCTCCATGCATAACCGCTGGTATATGTTTAGTTAGTGATGTTAGTAGCTTGATAAAGGGGCCGTTCACAAATTACGTAAATTAATATGAAACAAATATAAAGGTATGTTATGAATCACACTATCCGCCCTGCCATCTACGCATCATCAAAAAATGATGTTTCAATGGCAGGTTTCCCCTCCATTATGTGTAATAAATGTTTATACAATACCAAACCTACCCACTATCCTGTTCTCACTGTTCTCATTTACTGGACACTGTTCTATTCGGTATACTGCTTATTTACTGGACTGCCCACAGTATTTCTGGTGTCGTGTATTGTGGTTCGCACTATTGACCTGCCATTGAAACATCATTTTTTTGATGATGCGTAGATGGCAGAGCTGATAGTGTGATTCGCTTGCATGGCTAGGCGGGGTTGTCGCACGGAAGGTCCAGTGTTCAAATCCTGGGTAAGCCACTCATGTCTGTTGTTTTTCTGTTGTCTGGTGTTCTACTTCTTTATTTCCCGCGAGTGCCTGATAACATACCTTTATATTTGTTTCATATTAATTTACTGTTTACAGGCCTCAGGTTTCCCTCCCTTATTTGTAATAAATGTTTGTACAATACCAAACCTACCCACTATCCTGTTCTCACTGTTCTAGTCTACTATTATTTACTGGACACAGTATTAAGGTCCTTGTCTTGTTGGATTCGGCCTATACTGCTTGATAGAAATACAACAGAAGTGATTGCGTTATTAATAGGCTGAACTGCCCATGATGGACTTCTGGTGTCGTGTATTGTGGTTCGCACTGTTGACCTGCCATTGAAACATCATTTTTTGATGATGCGTAGATGGCAGGGCGGATAATGTGATTCGCTTGCATGGCTAGGCGGGGTTGTCGCACGGAAGGTCCAGTGTTCAAATCCTGGGTAAGCCACTCATGTCTGTTGTTTTTCTGTTGTCTGGTGTTCTACTTCTTTATTTCCTGCGAGTGCCTGATAACATACCTTTATATTTGTTTCATATTAATTTACTGTTTACAGGCCTCGGGTTTCCCTCCTTTATGTGTAACAAATTACGTAACGCAATTTCTGGCATTTTCAGCACCCCCCCCCCGCCCCCCCCGTAACATTTGGTTAACAAAACCAACATGTCAAAACCATTCCACCCACCCACCCCCACACACACACCAAAGCGTAACATCTCAGCAACCCCCCACCACACTTTGCGTTACGTAATTTGTGAACGGCCCCTAACGTGGAATGATAAATTCTTTTCTTATCATTCAAATATACATCATCAGTCTTCTGAACTTTTTAAACACGGCATTTGTTGTATGCGATATTCGGGTTTTCCACTGACCGAGCAAGGTGGAATCAATTTGTTGTTGCCCTACAAGACGCCACTAGGCGTGATGGCCACTGACTGCTTTGACGGTCGGCGGCTAAGGATCAAAGAAGAAGAAGAAGATATTCGGGTTATACTTGTTAATAGGAAAGTTTGGGTGTAATACTGTTTACGCACATGCATAGATCGCTCTAAAATGCCATAGTTGCATTCTGTGTCGTGAACGTTCATAATAGCCTTTTTAGTGCTTAGCTGGTCGTATATTCTAAAAAGTTCACTCTCTCAGTGAGTAGAGGGTATCATTTCGACAGACCTTAACCTAATCTCCGGAGTATTTATTACTTCCCTTACTTGTCAGCTGTTGAGTATTTTCCCTATTTCTTTCCCTTTTATTCATTCTTTATTACGAGTGGCGGACCAGTTATATATGTTTGGTGTTCACATTGGCAGGGGTTCCCCGAATTTTTATATTTAGCCACAACTCCTCCATGGAATTCTTGATCCTTAATCAGGTCGATTAAGGATCGAGAATTAAATGGAGGTGTCGTGACTAAAAATAAAAATGCGGGAAAAAATTAATGAACAAAAAGAAATAAAAAAGGAAGTAATTGTAGCGGCACAATAAATTAAAATTACTTTATTATTGAACTGGTTAAATTCATTAATGTGGCTGTCAAGCATTAACAAGGGTTTTGATATTTGGTTGAATACTGGTGAGTTTTAGCCACTAGTCGCCATGCTCCTCCTGGTTCAGTTGACTACCGATTTACCCTCTGGGGCTAAACCTCCCCCTGGATGTCGATATCGACCCCTAGAGAACAGGGCCGGATTGTCCATTAAGTTAAGTAAGCTGAAGGCTAGGGGCCCAGAGCTCCTGGGGGGCCCGTGTGTAAGTTAAAAGAATTAAAAATTCCAAAGATTTATGTACAAACAGAAAATGATTGAACTTTTCAAGTGCATTCATAACGTTCTCAACAGACAATAAAAACAAACATAGCCTAAAAGACATAACGCACCGGGCAAAATCATAACAGCGTATGAACTATATTTTTTTTTACCTTAATAATAATAAAATTAATACTAATAAACATTAATAAAAAAATAATTACTAATAAAAGACCTAAGCAATGCTAACAAACTAACATACCAGTCTATTAATAATACTAGTATATACCATCACCATGGTAACAAACTAACATACCAGTCTATTAATAATACTAGTATATACCATCACCATGGTAACAAACTAACATACCAGTCTATTAATAATACTAGTATATACCATCACCATGATAACAAACTAACATACCAGTCTATTAATAATACTAGTATATACCATCAGCATTGTAAGGGGTTGGAAAAAATAATATTAAAATGATTGCCTATTATAAAAAAGGAGGGGGCGAGGGGTGGATACTGAAAAACCTAGAGGCCCTTCTTGGCTTAATCCGTTACTGCTGGGAACACCAGGTCTATAGTTTTACTTTGTATTGTTTTACCATCCTGTCAAAGGCTAAAAAAGATAACTTAAACAAGACAAAGAAATTTCTAGCGGTTTGTGTTCTTTTTTTTCCATCCAGGTGAACAACCAGTTGATCACATAATGCATTATGTGAACAACCAGTTGATCACATAATGCATTACCAGCTTCCTAACATCTTTTGTTCTAGGTCGACTTGGAGGGACTGACAGAGCATCATGCTCTTTGAATTATTTTCAGCTTCTGTCTGCTCGTTTACTCTAGGTTAAACATTTATAACACATAAGGAAGGGAAACCCGAGGCCTGTAAACAGTAAATAAATATTAGACAACCTGGGTAAGCCACTCACGTCTGTTGTTTTTCTGTTGTCTAGTTTTCTACTTCTTTATTTCTTACGAGTGCCTGAAAACATACCTTTGTTTGTCTAATATTTATTTACTCTAGGTTACCCCAGATCGTTGTAACCCCGTGATTCTCTATTAAACTCATCACACTAGTGGTCAGTCCCCAATGATTTTAGTGTGTAGATCAAAATTTACACGCCCATGAAAAATGTAAAGTGTAATGTTCATTACCTGTAAACATGTGCCAAACTTCCTCACTAACTAATGTTCTTCGTTGTAACTGATTAGTTACTCTTTTGTTTACTTATATGCAATCGACTTCATTATTAGGCTTTCAATTATGTAGAAATATAGTAGTTATATGAGCGTCCGATTGGCAGAGTGGTTAGAGTGCTGGTCTCTCGTTGGCAAAGGGTACCGGGTTCGAATCACGGTACCCACACGCTCCAGTCTACCCCGCTGTAAATGGGACCAGAGCTAAGGAAGGAAAAAGGCAGCGAGGCTGGGAACTGGTCACCCCCCACCTCTTGATGCTGGACCGAGTATGGTGAAGTCTCTAACACTTCACTCCCTTACGGCAGTGTCTGCTATGGGACTACCTTTAGCTTTTTTTATAGTTTACTTTCCCCGACCTATTTATTCGTTATGACCTTTGTCTCTTTGACCTCTGTCTTCTCTCGACCATAGCGTAACCCAGATCTAGCTATGAGTATCTGGTCTGTGCATCTCTCCATATCTCCTTAATACTCCTACTGTCGTACACGTTACTCGAGAATACTGGGTGCATGAGAGAAGCAGACAGACATCATGGCCATCACTAACCTCCAACAGACGCAAATTATATCATGATGCACGATGCATGAGACAGACTGCCAACTGTGTTAAAGAAATATAAGTCATTATATGAGATGAACAAATGAGGTGTCTGAGGAAGGTGTTTGAAGTAACAAGAAGAGACATGGTCTGCAACCAGACGATACGTCAAGGTTAAAAATCCCAACCCCTGCACACCCTTGTAGAACAGTCCCAACTAAGATGGTTTGGTCATGTTTGCAGAATGGGAGATGATCGACTGCGACGGCAGGTATGGGAGGCTAAGAGCATGGGATCCAGACCTCCAGGATGACCCAGAGTCCGCTAGGAGGACAACTCTAGATAATCTTTGAAGGACCGAGGACTAGAATGGAACCAGGCCAGGAGGAAGACAGCCGATAGGATAGTATGGCGCTCTCTCTTCCAAACCTCTATACCTCACGGTAGAGGAGGAACGACTAAGTTAGTAAGAATGAACGAAAAAGAAAAAGACATATTGGACGTAATAATCTTAACTTGACGTAATAAACATCCATTATTCCAACTGTCCTTCTTGTCATCTGATCTGTTAGCTTCCTTGTTCAGTATTGTCCTCTAATTTTCTCTAATATATTATCAGCGTCGTTATGTAACGCTTTTATTTTTAATATTGCTCTGTTCATTATATCCTGAATCAATAGCGCTGGAACTGTGATTTCATGTTGTTCTTCCGCTGCCTTTTGTAATCTTTTAAGGACATGTGGTCCAGTAGTGAATTAATCATGTAATTTTTTTGTTTTTAAATGTCAATAACAAATGAAAATCTTTGAACTTTTCAGTTATATAACGGCTATGTATAATGCAGTATTTTAGTTCATATGTTTGGTATAATTAAGTTATAAAATTAAAAATGCATTAAAATATTTGCGCTGCTTTTGTAATTTTCTAAAGGAAATGTTGTCCCACTGTAACTTAATAACGTTATGTTTTTAATATCAACACAAGCTCCAAATCTTTGAACTTTTAAATTATAGTACTACCACTTATAATACACTATTTTAGTTTGGAATTCTTCAGGTATAAATAACATTAAAATTGCATTATACTATTTACCTACCAAAAAAGTGCACGAAAGAGGCAGAGAGAGAAGGGGCAGAGAGAGAAGAGGTAGAGAGATAGGGACAGAGAGAAGGAGCAGCGAGAGAAGGGGCAGAGAGAAAAGGGGCAGAGCGAAAAGGGGCAGAGAGAGAAGGAACAGAGTGAGAAAGGGTAGAGAGAGAGAAGGGGCAGAGAGAGAAGGAACAGAGTGGGAAAGGGTAGAGAGAGAGAAGGCACAGAGAGAGGAAGGGGGAGAAAAAGGGAAACAACAAAGGAAGAAACTGAAACAGCGGCAGATTGTCGCCGTGTGAAATGGGTTTTGCTGTGGATTGTTCTGATCTGCAATTTTGGGAAAAACTCTTTCTTGTTGCTAATTTTTTTCCCATTGTTATTTTTAAAAAATAATAATAATAATAATAACCGGACTTTCTCTTGTCCTTCTGTGTCTTCCAAGTGCAAAATTTCATGTGGCGTGAAAATACTAACTCGGAGCTA
>JAMPIV010022059.1:297500-300000 GCA_024509875.1 Oreohelix idahoensis
ACCCCCCACAACCCCCCCAAACCCCCAACCACCCACAAAACCCCACCACACCCCACCCCACCCCCACCAAAAAAAAACCAAAAAAAAAAAAACAAAAAACCCCCCACCAAAAACCAAACCCCCCCAAAAACCCCCCCCAACAACCCCCAAAACAAACCCAACCACCCCCCCCCCCCAAAAACCAAAACCCCCCCCCCCCCCCCCCAAAACAAAAAACCCCCCCCCCCCCCCCCCACCCCCCAAAACCCAAAAAACAAAAAACCCCCCAAACAACCCAAACCCCCCCCCCACCCCCCCCCAAAAAAAAAAAAAACAAAACCCCCCCCCAACCCCCCAACCCCAAAAAAAACCCCCCCCCCAAAAAAAAAAACCCCCCAACCCCCCCCCAAAAACCCAAAAAAACAACCCCCCCCAAAAACAAACAAAAAAAAAAAAAACACCCCAAAAAAAAAAACAAAAAAACAAACCCAACCACCAAAAACCACAAAACCAAAAACCCCAAAAAAACCAACAACCCCCACCACCAAAAAAAAAAACCAACCCCCACAAAAAAACCAACCCCAAAAAACCAACCAAACCAAACCCCCCCCAACCCAAAAACCAAAAAACCCCCAAAAACCCCCCCCAAAAAAAAAAAAAAACCCCCCAAAAAACCCCCAAAACCCCAAAAAAAAAACCCCAAAAAAAAAAAAAAAAACCCCCCAAAAAAACCCAAACAAAAAACAAAAACCCCCAAAAAAACCCCAAAAAAACCCCCAAAACCCAAACCCCCCCCCCCAAAAAAAAACACACCCCCCCAAAACCCCCCCCCCCAACAAAAAAAAACCCCCCCCCAAACCCCCCCCCCCAAAAAAAAAAAAAAAAAAACAAAAAAACCCCCCCCCACCCCAAAAAAAACCCCAAAACCCCCCAAAAAAAAAAAAAAAAAAAAAAAACAACCCCCCAACACCAAAAACCCCCCCCACCCCCAAACCCACCCCCAAACCAAACCACCCCAACCCCCCCAACCAAAAACAACCCCCCCCCCCAAAACCCCCCAAAAAACCCCCACCCCCACCCCCCCCCCCCAACAAAACACCCCAAAACCCAACCAACAACCCCCACAAAAAAAAACAAAAACCACACCAACACCCCCAAACAAACCCAAAACCCCCCAAAAACCCCAAAACAAAAAAAAAACCCCCCCCCAAACCCCCCAAAACAAAAAAACCAAACCCAAACACACCCACCCCAACCCCCCCCCCAAAAAAACACCCCCAAACCAAAAAACCCCCCCCCCCCCCCAAAAAAAAAAAAAAAAAAAAAAACAAACCCCCCCCCAACCCCCCCCCAACCCCCAAAAACCCAAAAAAAAACCCCAAAAAAAAACAAAAAAAAAACCAAAAAAAAAAAAAAACGAAAAAAAAAAAAACACAACCAAAAAAAAAAAAAAAAAAAAAACCCCCCCCAAAAAAACCCCAAAAAACCCCCACACCCCAAAACCCCCAAACAAACCCCCCCCCAACCCCAACCCAACAACCCCCAAACCAAAAAAAAAAACCCCCCCCACACCCCAACAAACCACCCCACCCCCAACCCCCCCCCCAAAACCCCCCCCCAAAAAAAAAAAAACCCCCCCACCCCCCCCCCAACCCACCCCCCCCCCCCCAAACCCCCAACCAAAACAACCCCCCCCAAAACCAAAACCCCCCCCCAAAAAACCCCCCCCCCCCCCCCCCAAAACCCCCCCCCAAAAAAAAAAAAAAAAAACAAAAACCCCCCCCCCCCCAAAAACCCCCCCCCAACCAAAAACCCCCCCCCAAAAAACCCCCCCCACCCCCCCACCCCCCCCCCCCCCCCCCCCCCCACAAAAAACCCCCAAAAAAAAAAAAAAAAAAAAAAAAAAAACCCCCAAAATCCCCAAAAAAAAAAAAAAAAAAAACCAAAAACCCCCCCCCCCAACACCCCACCCAAAAAACCAAAAAAAAAACCCCCCCAAACCCCCAAAACCCCCCCCCAACCCCAAACCCCCCAAAAAACCAAAAACCAAAAAACCCAAAAAAAAAAAAAACCCCACCCCCCCCAAACCACAAACCCCAAAAAAAAAAACCCCAAAACCCAACAACCCCCCCCCCCCCCAAACCCCCCCCAAACAAAAAACAAAACCCACCACCCAAACCCACAAAACCCCCAAAAAAAAAAAAAGAACAAAACCCCCCCCCCCCCCCCAAAAAACAACGCCAAAAAAAAAAAAAACAACCCCCCACCCCCCAAACAACAAAAAAAAAAACACAACACACAAAAACCCCCCCCCCAAAAACCCCCCCCCCCCCAACAAAAAACACCCCAAAACACAACCGAAAAAAAAAAAAAAAAAACCCCCCCCCCCCCCCCCCAAAAAAAACCCCCCCCCCCCAAAAAACCCCCCCCCAAACCACACACCCCCCACCACACAAAAAACCCAAAAACACAAAAACCCCCAAACCCCAACCCAAAACCCCAACCCCCCAACAAACCCACC
>JAMPIV010022059.1:302500-307462 GCA_024509875.1 Oreohelix idahoensis
AAAACCCCCAAAAACCCCACCCAAACCAAAACCACCACACCCCCCCCCACCCCCCAAACCAAAAAAAACAAAAAACAACCCAAACCCAACCCAAAAAACAAAACAAAAAAAAACCCCCAACCAAAAAAAACCCCCCACCCCCAACCAAACCAAAAAAAAAACCACCCCCCCCCCCAAACCCACACCAAACAACAAAAAAAAAACCAAAAACCCAAAAAAACAAAAACCCCCCCAAAAAAAAAAAAAAAAAAACCCCCCCCCCCCCCACCCAAAAAACCCCCCCCCCCCAACAAAAAAAAAAAAACAAAAAAAACCCCCCAAAAAAACCCCAAAAAACCCCCCCCCCCCCCCCCCCCCCCCCCCCCCCCCGCCAGGGGGTGGGAAAACCCTTTCCCCCCCCCCCCCCCAAAAAAAAAAAAAAAAACAAAAAAAAAAACAAAAAAAAAACCAAAAAAAAAAAAAAAACAAAAAACCCCACCAAAAAAAACCCCACCACACAAACCCAAAACACCCCACCCCAAAACCAAAACCCCCCCCCAAACCAAACCAATAAAAAACAAAAAAAACCAAACCAACCCCCAAAACAAAAAAAAAAACCCCAACCAAACCCCCCCCCAAAAAAAAACCCCACCCACAACCCCCCAAACCCAAAACCCCCCCCCCCAAAACCCAACCACCCCCCCCCAACACCCACCAAAACAAAAAACCAACCCACCAACCACAAAAACAAACCCCCCAACCAAAAACACAAAACCCAAAACAACCCCCCAAAAATAAAAAAAATAAACACAAAAAAAAAAAAAAAAAAAAAAAAAAAAACAACAAACCCCCCCCCCCCCCCCACCCCCCCAAAAAACCCCCCCACCCCCCACAAACCCCCAAAACACAACAAAAAACCCAAAAAAAAAAAAAAACAAACCCCCCAAAAACCAACCCAAAACCCCCCCCCAAAAAAAAAAAAAAAAAAAAAAAAAAAAAAAACCCCCCCCCCCAAACCCCCCCCACCAACCCCCCAAAAAAAAAAAAAAAAACCCCAAAAACAACCAAAAACCCAAAAAAAAAACCCCCCCCCCAAACCCCCCCCCCCACACACCCCCCCCCCCCCCCCCCCCAACAACCAAACCCCCAAACCAAAAACCCCCCAACCCAAAAAAACCCCCACCCAAACCCACACCAACAAAACACACACCCAACCACAAAACCCCCACCAAAACACAACACCCCCCACAAAAAAAAAAAAACCCCCAACCAAACCCAAACACCCAAAAAAAAAACCCCCCACCCAAACCAAACCCAACCAACCCCCAAAAACCCCAAAAAAAAAAACCCCCAACCCCCCCCCCCAACAAAACAAAAACCCAAACCCCAAACCCAAAAAAAACCCCCCCCCCCCCAAAAAAAAAAAAAACCCCCCCCCCCCCAAACCCAAAAAAAAAAAAACCAAAAAAACCCCCCCCCAAAAACCCCCCCCCCCCCCCCCCCCCCCCCCCCCCCAAAACCCCCCAAAAAAAAACCCCAACCCAACAAACCCCCAAACACAAAAAACACCCAAAACCCCAAACCCCCAACCCAAAAACAACAAAAACACAAAAAAAAACAACCAAACCCCCCAACCCAAAAAACCAAAAAACCCCAAACCAAAAACCAACACCAAACCCCCCCCAACCCCAAAAACCAAAAAAAAACCAAACCCACCCCCAAAAACCCACAAACAAACCCAAAAAACCCCCAAAACCCCCCCCCAAAAAACAAAAACCCCCCAAAACCCCCCCCCCCCCACACAAAACAAAAAAAAACCCAAACCCAAAAACCCAAAAAAACAACCCCCCCCACAAAAAAACCCCCCACAAAACCCCCAAAAAACCAAAAAAAACCCCCCCAAAAAACCCCCCCCCCCCCCCCCCCCCCAAACCCCCCAACCCCAAAAAAAACAAAAAAAAAAACCAAAAAAAAAAACCCCCAAACCAAAACCCCCCCAAAAAACAAAAAAAACCCCCACCAAAAACAAAAACAACCCCCAAACCAACCCCACCCCCAAAAAACCCAAAACACAACCCAACAACCAACACAAAACCCAAAAACCAAAAAAAAACCCAAACAAAAAACAAACAACCACCCCCCCCCCCCAACCCCAAAAACCAACCCAAACCCAAAACCAACAAAACACCACCAAACCAAACCCACAAAACAACAACAAAAAAAAAACCACACAAAAAAAAAACCCCCCAAACCAAAAAAAAAAAACAAACAAACACAAAAAAAACCCCACAACAAAAAAACCCCCACACCCCCAACCCAACCAAAAAACAAAAAAAAAACCCACCCCCAAACAAAAAAAACCCCCCAAACCCAAAAAAAAACCCCCAAAAAACAAAAAAAAAAAAAACCAAACCCCCCACCACCCCACCCCCCCCCCAAAACCAAACCCCCCCAACCACAACCCCCCAAAAAAAAAAAAACCCAAAAAAAAACCAAACCCCCCCCCACCCCCCCCCCACAACAAACCAAAAACCAACCAAAACACCCCCCCCAAAACCCAAAACCAAAAAAAAAAAAAAACCCCCACAAAAAACACCACCCCAAAAACCCCCCAAAAACCCAACACCCCCCAAACAAACCAAAACCCCCCCCACCACCACCCCCACCCCCCCCCCCCCCCCCCCCCCAAAAAAACCAACCAAAAAAAAAAAAAAACCCCCCCAAAAAACAAAAAAAAAAAACCCCAACACCCCCCAAACAAAAAAAACCCAAAAAAAACCCCCAAAAAAAAAAACCCAAAAACCCCCAACCCCAAAAAACCCCAAACACCAACCACACCCCCAAACCAAAAACCCCCAAACCAAAAAAACAAAAAACCCCCAAACAAAACCCCCCCCCCCCCCCCCCCCAAAAAAAAAAAACCCAAACCAACCAAAAAAACCCCCCAAACCCCACCCCCCCAAAAAAAAACCCCCCCCCCCCCCCAAAAAAAAAAAAAAACCCCACAAAAAACACCAAACCCCAAAAAAAAAACAAAAACACACAAACCCAAACCCCCAAAACAAACCAAAAACCCCCCCCCCCAACCCCCCAACCCAAAAAAACCAAAACCCCAAAACCCCCCACCCCCCACCCCAAACCCCCCAAAAAAACCCAAAAACCCACCCCCCCAAAAAACCCCCCCCCCCCCCCCCCAAACCCCCCCCCCAAAAAAAACAAAAACCCCCCCCAACAAAACAAAACCCCCCAACCCCCCAAAAACCCCCCCAAACAAAAAAAAACAAAAACCCAAAAACCCCCCCACCCCACCCCCCAAAAACCCCACACCCAACCAAAACCCCCCCCCCCCCCAAACAAAAAAAAACCCAAACAACCCCCCCACCCCCAAAACCCCCAAAAAACCCCCCCAAAAAACAAAAACCCCACCCCACCCCCCCAAACACACACCCCCCCCCAAACCCCCCCCCCCCCCCACAAAAAAAAAAAAAACCAAACACACAAAAAAAACAAAACCCACAAAAAAAACCAACAACCAAAAAAACCCACAAACCACCCCCCCCCCCCCCCCCCCCCCCCCCCCCCCCCACCCCCCAACCCCCCCCCAACCCCCCCCCCCCCAAAAAAAACAAAAACCCCCCCCCCACAAAACCCCCCCCCCCCCCCCAAAACCCCCCCCCCCCCAACCAAAAAAAAACCCCCCCCACACAAAACAAAAACCCCCCCAAACCCCACCCCCCCCAACCCCCCCCCCCCAAAAAAACCCCCCCCCCCAACCAACCCCCCCAAACCCCCCCCCACACACCCCCCCCCAAAAACACCCCCCACCCCAAACAAAAAAAAAAAACCCCCCCCCAAAACCCCAAAAAAACCCAAAAAAAAACCCCCCCCCCCCCCCACAAACCCCCCCCCCCAACAAAAACCCCCCCCCCCCCCCAAAAAACCCCCCAAACCCCCCCCACCCCCCCCAAAAAAAAAAAAAAAAAAAAAAACCAAAAAAAAAAACCCCCCACAAAAAAAAACCCAAACCCAAAACCCAAACCACCCCCAACCCCCAACAAAACCCCAACCCCACCCAAACAAAACCCCAAACCCAACAACCAACCCCAAAAAAAACCAACAAACCCCCCCAAAACCACCCCCCCCCCCCACCCCCCCCCAAAACCCCCCCCCCCACAAAAACACACAACCCCCCCCCCCCCAACCCCACCCCCCCCCAAACCCCCCAAAAAACCCCAAAAAACCCCCAACCCCCCCCCACCCCCAAAAAAAACCCCCCCAAAACCCCCCCAACCCACCCAACACCCCCCCCCCCCAACCACCAACCAACCCCCCCCCCAAACCCCCCCAACCCAAAAAACCCCCCCCCCCCCCCCAAAAAAAAAAACCAACCACCACCCCCCCCAAACCACCCCCCCCCCCCCCCCCCCCCCCCCACACCAAAAACCCCCCCCCCCCAAAAAAACCAAACCCACCCCCCCCAACCCCCCCCACACCCCCCACCCCAACCCACCAACACAAAAAACCCCACAACCAACCAACAAACCCCACCCCAACCCACCAACAACCACCAAACCCCACCCCCCACCCCACCCCAAAACCCCCCCCCCCCCCACCACCCCAAACAACAACCCCCCCAAACCCCCCCCCACCCAAACAAAAACCCCCCCCCCCCCCCCCCCCCCCCCCCAAACACCACCCCCCCCACCCCCCCCAACAACCCCCCCCAAACCCCCCCCCACCCCCCAACCCCAACCCCCCCAACCCCCCCCCCCCACCCCAAAAAAACCAAAACCCCCAAACCCCCCCAACCCCCCCCCCCCCCCCCCCCCCAACCACCCCCCCCCCCCCCCAACCCCCCCCCCCCCCCACCCCCCCACCACCAACCACCCCACCCCCCCCAACCCCCCCCACAACCCCCACCCCCAAACCCCCAAAACCCCCCAACCCCCCCCCCCCACCAAAAACCCCCCCCACCCCAACCCC